>CAKJTD010000103.1:1336376-1341376 GCA_917499995.1 Ichneumon xanthorius
CGTCGTCGTCGTCGTCGTCGTCGTCGTCGTCGTCGTCGTCGTCGTCGTCGTCGTCGTCGTCGTCGTCGTCGTCGTCGTCGTCGTCGTCGTCGTCGTCGTCGTCGTCGTCGTCGTCGTCGTCGTCGTCGTCGTCGTCGTCGTCGTCGTCGTCGTCGTCGTCGTCGTCGTCGTCGTCGTCGTCGTCGTCGTCGTCGTCGTCGTCGTCGTCGTCGTCGTCGTCGTCGTCGTCGTCGTCGTCGTCGTCGTCGTCGTCGTCGTCGTCGTCGTCGTCGTCGTCGTCGTCGTCGTCGTCGTCGTCGTCGTCGTCGTCGTCGTCGTCGTCGTCGTCGTCGTCGTCGTCGTCGTCGTCGTCGTCGTCGTCGTCGTCGTCGTCGTCGTCGTCGTCGTCGTCGTCGTCGTCGTCGTCGTCGTCGTCGTCGTCGTCGTCGTCGTCGTCGTCGTCGTCGTCGTCGTCGTCGTCGTCGTCGTCGTCGTCGTCGTCGTCGTCGTCGTCGTCGTCGTCGTCGTCGTCGTCGTCGTCGTCGTCGTCGTCGTCGTCGTCGTCGTCGTCGTCGTCGTCGTCGTCGTCGTCGTCGTCGTCGTCGTCGTCGTCGTCGTCGTCGTCGTCGTCGTCGTCGTCGTCGTCGTCGTCGTCGTCGTCGTCGTCGTCGTCGTCGTCGTCGTCGTCGTCGTCGTCGTCGTCGTCGTCGTCGTCGTCGTCGTCGTCGTCGTCGTCGTCGTCGTCGTCGTCGTCGTCGTCGTCGTCGTCGTCGTCGTCGTCGTCGTCGTCGTCGTCGTCGTCGTCGTCGTCGTCGTCGTCGTCGTCGTCGTCGTCGTCGTCGTCGTCGTCGTCGTCGTCGTCGTCGTCGTCGTCGTCGTCGTCGTCGTCGTCGTCGTCGTCGTCGTCGTCGTCGTCGTCGTCGTCGTCGTCGTCGTCGTCGTCGTCGTCGTCGTCGTCGTCGTCGTCGTCGTCGTCGTCGTCGTCGTCGTCGTCGTCGTCGTCGTCGTCGTCGTCGTCGTCGTCGTCGTCGTCGTCGTCGTCGTCGTCGTCGTCGTCGTCGTCGTCGTCGTCGTCGTCGTCGTCGTCGTCGTCGTCGTCGTCGTCGTCGTCGTCGTCGTCGTCGTCGTCGTCGTCGTCGTCGTCGTCGTCGTCGTCGTCGTCGTCGTCGTCGTCGTCGTCGTCGTCGTCGTCGTCGTCGTCGTCGTCGTCGTCGTCGTCGTCGTCGTCGTCGTCGTCGTCGTCGTCGTCGTCGTCGTCGTCGTCGTCGTCGTCGTCGTCGTCGTCGTCGTCGTCGTCGTCGTCGTCGTCGTCGTCGTCGTCGTCGTCGTCGTCGTCGTCGTCGTCGTCGTCGTCGTCGTCGTCGTCGTCGTCGTCGTCGTCGTCGTCGTCGTCGTCGTCGTCGTCGTCGTCGTCGTCGTCGTCGTCGTCGTCGTCGTCGTCGTCGTCGTCGTCGTCGTCGTCGTCGTCGTCGTCGTCGTCGTCGTCGTCGTCGTCGTCGTCGTCGTCGTCGTCGTCGTCGTCGTCGTCGTCGTCGTCGTCGTCGTCGTCGTCGTCGTCGTCGTCGTCGTCGTCGTCGTCGTCGTCGTCGTCGTCGTCGTCGTCGTCGTCGTCGTCGTCGTCGTCGTCGTCGTCGTCGTCGTCGTCGTCGTCGTCGTCGTCGTCGTCGTCGTCGTCGTCGTCGTCGTCGTCGTCGTCGTCGTCGTCGTCGTCGTCGTCGTCGTCGTCGTCGTCGTCGTCGTCGTCGTCGTCGTCGTCGTCGTCGTCGTCGTCGTCGTCGTCGTCGTCGTCGTCGTCGTCGTCGTCGTCGTCGTCGTCGTCGTCGTCGTCGTCGTCGTCGTCGTCGTCGTCGTCGTCGTCGTCGTCGTCGTCGTCGTCGTCGTCGTCGTCGTCGTCGTCGTCGTCGTCGTCGTCGTCGTCGTCGTCGTCGTCGTCGTCGTCGTCGTCGTCGTCGTCGTCGTCGTCGTCGTCGTCGTCGTCGTCGTCGTCGTCGTCGTCGTCGTCGTCGTCGTCGTCGTCGTCGTCGTCGTCGTCGTCGTCGTCGTCGTCGTCGTCGTCGTCGTCGTCGTCGTCGTCGTCGTCGTCGTCGTCGTCGTCGTCGTCGTCGTCGTCGTCGTCGTCGTCGTCGTCGTCGTCGTCGTCGTCGTCGTCGTCGTCGTCGTCGTCGTCGTCGTCGTCGTCGTCGTCGTCGTCGTCGTCGTCGTCGTCGTCGTCGTCGTCGTCGTCGTCGTCGTCGTCGTCGTCGTCGTCGTCGTCGTCGTCGTCGTCGTCGTCGTCGTCGTCGTCGTCGTCGTCGTCGTCGTCGTCGTCGTCGTCGTCGTCGTCGTCGTCGTCGTCGTCGTCGTCGTCGTCGTCGTCGTCGTCGTCGTCGTCGTCGTCGTCGTCGTCGTCGTCGTCGTCGTCGTCGTCGTCGTCGTCGTCGTCGTCGTCGTCGTCGTCGTCGTCGTCGTCGTCGTCGTCGTCGTCGTCGTCGTCGTCGTCGTCGTCGTCGTCGTCGTCGTCGTCGTCGTCGTCGTCGTCGTCGTCGTCGTCGTCGTCGTCGTCGTCGTCGTCGTCGTCGTCGTCGTCGTCGTCGTCGTCGTCGTCGTCGTCGTCGTCGTCGTCGTCGTCGTCGTCGTCGTCGTCGTCGTCGTCGTCGTCGTCGTCGTCGTCGTCGTCGTCGTCGTCGTCGTCGTCGTCGTCGTCGTCGTCGTCGTCGTCGTCGTCGTCGTCGTCGTCGTCGTCGTCGTCGTCGTCGTCGTCGTCGTCGTCGTCGTCGTCGTCGTCGTCGTCGTCGTCGTCGTCGTCGTCGTCGTCGTCGTCGTCGTCGTCGTCGTCGTCGTCGTCGTCGTCGTCGTCGTCGTCGTCGTCGTCGTCGTCGTCGTCGTCGTCGTCGTCGTCGTCGTCGTCGTCGTCGTCGTCGTCGTCGTCGTCGTCGTCGTCGTCGTCGTCGTCGTCGTCGTCGTCGTCGTCGTCGTCGTCGTCGTCGTCGTCGTCGTCGTCGTCGTCGTCGTCGTCGTCGTCGTCGTCGTCGTCGTCGTCGTCGTCGTCGTCGTCGTCGTCGTCGTCGTCGTCGTCGTCGTCGTCGTCGTCGTCGTCGTCGTCGTCGTCGTCGTCGTCGTCGTCGTCGTCGTCGTCGTCGTCGTCGTCGTCGTCGTCGTCGTCGTCGTCGTCGTCGTCGTCGTCGTCGTCGTCGTCGTCGTCGTCGTCGTCGTCGTCGTCGTCGTCGTCGTCGTCGTCGTCGTCGTCGTCGTCGTCGTCGTCGTCGTCGTCGTCGTCGTCGTCGTCGTCGTCGTCGTCGTCGTCGTCGTCGTCGTCGTCGTCGTCGTCGTCGTCGTCGTCGTCGTCGTCGTCGTCGTCGTCGTCGTCGTCGTCGTCGTCGTCGTCGTCGTCGTCGTCGTCGTCGTCGTCGTCGTCGTCGTCGTCGTCGTCGTCGTCGTCGTCGTCGTCGTCGTCGTCGTCGTCGTCGTCGTCGTCGTCGTCGTCGTCGTCGTCGTCGTCGTCGTCGTCGTCGTCGTCGTCGTCGTCGTCGTCGTCGTCGTCGTCGTCGTCGTCGTCGTCGTCGTCGTCGTCGTCGTCGTCGTCGTCGTCGTCGTCGTCGTCGTCGTCGTCGTCGTCGTCGTCGTCGTCGTCGTCGTCGTCGTCGTCGTCGTCGTCGTCGTCGTCGTCGTCGTCGTCGTCGTCGTCGTCGTCGTCGTCGTCGTCGTCGTCGTCGTCGTCGTCGTCGTCGTCGTCGTCGTCGTCGTCGTCGTCGTCGTCGTCGTCGTCGTCGTCGTCGTCGTCGTCGTCGTCGTCGTCGTCGTCGTCGTCGTCGTCGTCGTCGTCGTCGTCGTCGTCGTCGTCGTCGTCGTCGTCGTCGTCGTCGTCGTCGTCGTCGTCGTCGTCGTCGTCGTCGTCGTCGTCGTCGTCGTCGTCGTCGTCGTCGTCGTCGTCGTCGTCGTCGTCGTCGTCGTCGTCGTCGTCGTCGTCGTCGTCGTCGTCGTCGTCGTCGTCGTCGTCGTCGTCGTCGTCGTCGTCGTCGTCGTCGTCGTCGTCGTCGTCGTCGTCGTCGTCGTCGTCGTCGTCGTCGTCGTCGTCGTCGTCGTCGTCGTCGTCGTCGTCGTCGTCGTCGTCGTCGTCGTCGTCGTCGTCGTCGTCGTCGTCGTCGTCGTCGTCGTCGTCGTCGTCGTCGTCGTCGTCGTCGTCGTCGTCGTCGTCGTCGTCGTCGTCGTCGTCGTCGTCGTCGTCGTCGTCGTCGTCGTCGTCGTCGTCGTCGTCGTCGTCGTCGTCGTCGTCGTCGTCGTCGTCGTCGTCGTCGTCGTCGTCGTCGTCGTCGTCGTCGTCGTCGTCGTCGTCGTCGTCGTCGTCGTCGTCGTCGTCGTCGTCGTCGTCGTCGTCGTCGTCGTCGTCGTCGTCGTCGTCGTCGTCGTCGTCGTCGTCGTCGTCGTCGTCGTCGTCGTCGTCGTCGTCGTCGTCGTCGTCGTCGTCGTCGTCGTCGTCGTCGTCGTCGTCGTCGTCGTCGTCGTCGTCGTCGTCGTCGTCGTCGTCGTCGTCGTCGTCGTCGTCGTCGTCGTCGTCGTCGTCGTCGTCGTCGTCGTCGTCGTCGTCGTCGTCGTCGTCGTCGTCGTCGTCGTCGTCGTCGTCGTCGTCGTCGTCGTCGTCGTCGTCGTCGTCGTCGTCGTCGTCGTCGTCGTCGTCGTCGTCGTCGTCGTCGTCGTCGTCGTCGTCGTCGTCGTCGTCGTCGTCGTCGTCGTCGTCGTCGTCGTCGTCGTCGTCGTCGTCGTCGTCGTCGTCGTCGTCGTCGTCGTCGTCGTCGTCGTCGTCGTCGTCGTCGTCGTCGTCGTCGTCGTCGTCGTCGTCGTCGTCGTCGTCGTCGTCGTCGTCGTCGTCGTCGTCGTCGTCGTCGTCGTCGTCGTCGTCGTCGTCGTCGTCGTCGTCGTCGTCGTCGTCGTCGTCGTCGTCGTCGTCGTCGTCGTCGTCGTCGTCGTCGTCGTCGTCGTCGTCGTCGTCGTCGTCGTCGTCGTCGTCGTCGTCGTCGTCGTCGTCGTCGTCGTCGTCGTCGTCG
>CAKJTD010000103.1:1351376-1401376 GCA_917499995.1 Ichneumon xanthorius
GTTTGTAAAAAAAGAAATTTTTATGAGAATTTGTTTTATGGTATTAGATGAAATGTGTTTTAAAAATCGAGCGAATGATATTTAAAAAAAAGAACGTTGATATCGCGGTTAATGACGAGCGTGTCAGTTTCGTCGAGTCGTTTATGACAGTCCGTAGTCGAATCGATGTCCTCCCAAGGAGAAGTTAATGTAAGTGGGTTTTTGGTTATTTTATACTTATTTTATACTTATTTTATATATTTATATATATTATATATATATATTATATATATATTATATATATATATTTATATATATGGAAAATGTTTTCATTATCTGGCCGCTGGGCGCTAATGACTACTATGTGAATGGCTGCGTTGCGCCTTACTTACTGTACACGATGAATAATAAATTAAACGAGGTTTCGTTTAAAAAAATAAATGACTTTTGGTTGATGTCCCAATAATCAACAATGTATCAATAATCAACAGCGTGTGTTTATATTGATAGGTAATGAGACGTAACTAACGATTGTTGATTAGCAATTGATTGTTGGGATTTTAGTTGTTGGTGGGAGGGGGTGAGATCTTTATTTTGTTTGTTTTATTAAACAAACATCGTAACGAAAAATATTTACCAACGTCATTTACTAACATTATCACCAGCATCGTTACTTTACAAACTGTTTCAATTCTCCAATTAAAAAAAATGATAAAAATAAAAAATTTACCGCATTGGAACTGCGAGCGCGCGAAGCGCGCGAGCCACAATAACCCGCTAGTCTAATATATATTTTGGAAAACTGTGGATTTGTTTGTTTGTTTGTTTGTTTGTTTGTTTGTTTGTTTGTCCCACCCCCTATTAGCAGCCAACTTCACGCCCCTATCAATAGCCAACTTCACGCCCCTATTAGCAGCCAACTTTTCACGCCCTATTAGCAGCCAACTTCACGCTCTATTAGCAGCCAACTTCACGCCCCTATCAGCAGCCAACTTCACGCCCCATTACCAGCCAACTTCACGCCCCCATTAGCAGCCAACTTCACGCCCCCATTAACAGACAACTTCACGCCCCCATTAGCAGCCAACTTCACGCCCCTATCAGTAGCCAACTTCACGCCCCCATTAGCAGCCAACTTCACGGCCCCATTAGCAGCCAACTTCATGCCCCCATTAGCAGCCAACTTCACGGCCCCATTAGCAGCCAACTTTACGTTGCTAAAGTCCCGGAGTGGCTAAAGTCCCGGAGTGGCTAAAGTCCCGGAGTGGCTAAAGTCCCGGAGTGGCTAAAGTCCCGGAGTGGCTAAAGTCCCGGAGTGGCTAAAGTCCCGGAGTGGCTAAAGTCCCGGAGTGGCTAAAGTCCCGGAGTGGCTAAAGTCCCGGAGTGGCAATAATCACGGAGTAATTTTTTTTATTTTCATTTTTTTTAAATAACAAAATACATTTTCGTGGAAAATTAATTTTATTTTGTTTGTAAAAAAAAGAAATTTTTATGAGAATTTGTTTTATGGTATTAGATGGAATGTGTTTTAAAAATCGAGCGAATGATATTAAAAAAAAAGAACGTTGACATCGTGGTTAATGACGAGCGTGTCAGTTTCGTCGAGTCGTTTATGACAGTCCGTAGTCGAATCGATGTCCTCCCAAGGAGAAGTTAATGTAAGTGGGTTTTTGGTTATTTTATACTTATTTTATATATTTATATATATTATATATATATATATATATTATATATATATTATATATATATTTATATATATGGAAAATGTTTTCATTATCTGGCCGCTGGGCGCTAATGACTACTATGTGAATGGCTGCGTTGCGCCTTACTTACTGTACACGATTAATAATAAATTAAACGAGGTTTCGTTTAAAAAAATAAATGATGTCCCTTTTGGTTGATGTCCCAATAATCAACAATGTATCAATAATCAACAGCGTGTGTTTATATTGATAGGTAATGATACGTAACTAACGATTGTTGATTAGCAATTGATTGTTGGGATTTTAGTTGTTGGTGGGAGGGGGTGAGATCTTTATTTTGTTTGTTTTATTAAACAAACATCGTAACGAAAAATATTTACTGAAACGGGACGAATTTCGCCCATTTCGCGAGCTTCGTGAGACGCCTCCCGGTGGGGAAGCGGACTCACCTATGGTTTTGAACGGGCCCTCAGCGACGGCCACAGGTGTGCCCGTCGCTACAGGCCCCGCCCACTACCAAACCTCGCCACGTGAATTGGCCAGAACGAGGCACGGAATTCCGGGTAACAACGGCGGAACTCCATCGATATCGAAGAAACCGAAGAGATAGGCGATCGATAGTACCGCTAGCGATATTGCCGACGGCAAACCAAACCGGCATGAACCTAATAAAAAAAGGGAAAAACTTTAATAACTTTTAAAACAAACGATCAATACACGGCAATAAAAAGAAAAAAAAAACTTTCGTAGATCTGACTGCAAGCGAGACACGGCTCCGCAATAATAAAGATCGACATACGCCGAAGGGCAAGTTCTCGCGGTTAATTCGGCCAATAACAATTAAATTAATCAACCACGCGCAGCGAATCAGCAGCCAGAACCTACGAAGAGTTCAGAACGCCGCTAAGACACCATCGCGGACACAATTTATTAAAAAAGTAAGAACTGCGTAAAATAAAAATTGTTGCGAGGGCCCTGGCCCCGGCGCCGCCCGAAACTCGCGTAGGCACGGCACTAGCGGTCAGGCAGATGAGCGACACGGGGGATTGAGTACTCCACCGTGACGTCACGTCGCGTGAGCGCAACCCCTCCACCGCGATTTTGGAGGTCCGGGCGTTATGTAAGTTGCCACCTCTACGGTGGCAATTATATAACGACCTCGGAGGGCCCAAATACCTCCTTGGCAACAGTGAGAGCGCACTAGCGACGGGACTATACCCTAGAACGCTACGTCATCCGTGCTTCGACATAGGGACTGACCACATGACCTGACGTGACTTTTCCACCTGCACGAAACGGGTTATATAACGCGGCAAAGGGTATAAAAAGCCGTCGCACGGTCGACTCGAGGCATCAGTCATTATCGCAGAATCGTACAATACGTAGCTTTTGCGTTCAAGTCCAGCACATTCCACGTGCTGTTAGGAGATAGAAATTTAGTAGGTAGAAACCTCTATCAGGTAGTAAGACTCGTGGTATTGCTCCGGGAGGCTACTACTGCGTAGTTGTAACCGTGAGCCCCGTACTCGGGTTATCGCGATCGGAGTACGGTCAAGCTTCTACGGTGCAGAGATTTGTCGTATTGCAACGTCGCTATCGTGTCGCGAGACACGATCCTTCTTACATCGAGGTGATCAAACGAAATTGGATTAATTTATCCTGCGATTGAAAACCGAGTGAGAGAAGAGTGCGTCGTACCGCCCGACAGGCCTCTGCGCCGTCCCCTGTTAGTTCAGACGACATAGGGAGGGAAGCGAGAATAATTTGTCACTAACAACTCGACAAGCGACAAACTAGCGAGGAACGCGATTTTACAGTCAAACGCGAAAAATCTAATTATCTCGGAAAAGGAAACACAGACGTTCTCAAGCATAAATTTATTCGGAAAAAATTAAATTGAGTGTAGAGCTCCACACGGTCGACATCGAGGCGCCCGTGTGAATTGTAAAAGTAGAGTCAAAGCTAAAGGAAAATACACATCTCGTCAACGATCCTTCTGATCGCTTCACGGGGAACACAGGAAAATAATCGGAGGGGGCGTGGAAACGGTAATCAACGATTAACGCGTTCCGGAACGCAGCCGATTAAATTAGGGAAAAAGATCAGCGAATCACGCGTACATATTCTCTTTTCGACCCATTCTCTCCTTGCCGATGATGAAGGGTCTCAACACTCCTGTAGCGCGAAATACGTGAGTGAGAACATCAACCTACTGAGGCAATCCCGAACCAAAATAAAACGTCCAAACTCTCCTTCATCCGTAAAATTTCTCTTACGTCGAGTCCAGAGCACGAACCCGATCCTCTCGACGAGACCGACGAGTGGACAGACTAAAAGACGCGAGCTTCTCCAAGCGGATTAAAACCCGACAGACACGAATTACGTTAGATACCGTAAAATTCGCGAATCGGAGAAACTCGGAACGTTTCATTACCAACGTCATTTACTAACATTATC
Source organism: Ichneumon xanthorius (assembly GCA_917499995.1). Taxonomy (NCBI): domain Eukaryota; kingdom Metazoa; phylum Arthropoda; class Insecta; order Hymenoptera; family Ichneumonidae; genus Ichneumon; species Ichneumon xanthorius. Next base: position 1,355,516 of record CAKJTD010000103.1, read on the forward strand.
ACCAGCATCGTTACTTTACAAACTGTTGCAATTCTCCAATTTAAAAAAATGATAAAAATAAAAAATTTAACGCATTGGAACTGCGAGCGCGCGAAGCGCGCGAGCCACAATAACCCGCTAGTATTATATATAATGGTTACCGATACGCTACAGCTATCGACTTGGTTATGATGTAACTTATTAAAACCGCTATCTTAATGGCTATAGTAATAGAAGTAGTATCGCCATCTTGGTTATGACATATAATATTATCATAACGCGTATGCGTACTGCGGCTGCTGCTGCTGGTGGTTACCGATAGCTGTAGCGTATCGGCAACCTCAAACCGCGCACGCGCACGCGTTATGATATTATTATATGTCATAACCAAGATGGCGATACTACTTCTATTACTATAGCAATTAAGATAGCGGTTTTAATAAGTTACATCATAACCAAGTCGATAGCTGTAGCGTATGGGTAACCATTATATATATATACTATAATATATAAAAATGTCGCCGCCTCCGCCGCTGCCGCCGTGTCAGTCGGGGGGTGGTTGCCATGGCAACCGGAGGGGTGGTTGCCATGGCAACCGGAAGGGTGGTTGCCATAGCAACCGGAAGGGTGGTTGCCATAGCAACCGGAGAGGCGGTTGCCATGGCAACCGGAGGGGTGGTTGTCATAGCAACCAGAGGGGTGGTTGCCATGGCAACCGGAGGGGTGGTTGCCATACCAACCGGAGAGGCGGTTGCCATGGCAACCGGAGGGGTGGTTGTCATAGCAACCGGAGGGGTGGTTGCCATAGCAACCGGAGAGGCGGTTGCCATGGCAACCGGAGGGGTGGTTGTCATAGCAACCGGAGAGGCAGTTGCCATGGCAACCGGAGGGGTGGTTGTCATAGCAACCGGAGGGATGGTTGCCATAGCAACCGGATGGGTGATTACCATAGCAACCGGAGGGGTGGTTGCCATAGCAACCGGAGGAGTGGTTGTTATGGTAACCATCCTTAAAGGGCCTTGGAATCATAAGGGCCTAAGTCCATTCCCCGTCGTGTCAAGAATCGAGGGGGGGACAGAATTTGCATGGGTGACCACGGTCACCCATCCAAGTGTTGAACCCGTCTTCCTAAGGGCCGGAGTCCCTCAGAGGGGGATATAGACCCGACCGAAAATATTCTAAGTCCCTCTAAGGGACTCCGGCCCTTAGGAAGACGGGTTAGAATATTTTTGGCTGGGCTCTATATTCCCCACCCCCTTAGAGGGACTTAGAATATTTTCGGCTGGATTTTCTCTTTTATATTATAAAAAGATTTCGCCGCCGCCGCTGCCACCGCCGCTGCCGCCGCCGCCGCCGCCGCCGCCGCCGCCGCCGCCGCCGCCGCCGCCGCCGCCGCCGCCGCCGCCGCCGCCGCCGCTGCTGCCGCCGTCGTGTCAAGAATCGAGGGAAGTGGTCTACGATAGGGTTAAGGTAGCTATGTCGCTTCCCGCTCATCTCGCATAAGTTCGAGAAAAGTAAGCGAATATTGCAAGTACTTCTCGATGGTATAAAAATCAGAAAAAATTCATGCAGATTAAAGATACTGAAAAGATTAATTTTGCACAATAATAATTAGAAAATGTTATTAACAAATTAATCAACAAATTAATTGTTTAACAAATTTCCTGGCAAAACAACTTTTTTTTTTATGAAAATGATTCGTTTATTTTTCTGAATACGTATGAATTTTTTCAGATTTTTCAATTAGCTTTGATTTTTGTGTTTTTCAGACATTTTTTCCATATAAAAAAATTAAAAAATCGAAGCTAGCTGAAAAATCTGAAAAAATTCATACGTATTCGGAAAAATAAACGTATTATTTTCATAAAAAAAAAAGTTTTTTTTTCTAAGTAAATTGTTAAACAATTAATTTGTTGATTAATTTGTTAATAACATTTTGGAATTATTATTGTGCAAAATTAATATTTTCAGTATCTGTTCGAGAATCAGCGCGGTTACGTGCACTGGCTCGAGCGGCCGCTGTTCGGCAGCACCTCCCGGCCGAGTCCGGCGAGGCCGACGCGCGCCGCCGACACACGCGCACGCGCTCCCATCCGAAGCGGCACTGCTTTCATGCCGTGTGCAACAGGTTTCGCGCTCATCTACGCGCAATGTCTGACACGGGTCACCACGCGGTCGGGTAGATCGCCGATTTTGCTCGGTTTCTCACAACGGTTCAGCTCACGGGTCTGCTCACGAAGTTCGGTACGTCATCACGGGAACACATATCATCATTTCAAGATAGTGTTCAGCTCACTCGGAGCATAACGCGGGTGTACATTCTCAGTTACGCGACACGTCGGTACACTGGAACGAGTCGGGTTCTCAACGGCTACCTCGCGGCGATACAGCGCCGCGGGTAGATCTTCTCACGCGGGGATTACCTCGTGGCGTTCCGAAGCTACGGGTATTTTCTCATCGGTTTCACGGTCGACTCAAGCGATTAATATAATTTACTGGGCTCACCGGGACCGCTCATATCGGGCTTACTCAGCGTAAACGACTATTGTTATTTTCATCATGAACTATTGTTATTCGGTACATGCTCAACGGTTAGCTCACTTGTACAGTGTTTTTCGCGCATTTTACCATCGTTTTCGTTATTTAATAAAGAGTTTAATTTTCACTGTTAACATCGGCAGTGTTCATTTATTTACCCCCGTTCCGCTATATCTCATCCTGGCAATTCTCAAACATTTTGGTCCTTCGAGCCGGATAGCGGAACGGTGGGGAGCGAAAAGTGCGCGAAGAGTGTCAGTGCAAGTGTGCTCATCGGAACATCTCATCTGTGAGGCGCGGAGAGAGTGCGCGTGTCGTGTTTCTCTCTCCCGCAGTGACACTTGGACAGCTCATGTAATAACTCTCTCGCTCGCGCTCGAGCGCACATGTACATTCTGTCGCATGAGAGCTGTCGTGCCGTGTGCACCGCTCCCGCATAACGGACAGTGCGAACGACTCACCGGACTCTCACGCGGTGAGAGCTCGCGCGTCGCACTTCTCTCTCTTATGTACAGTGACAGTGGAACTTCTCATCAGTATAGCGTGCGCGTAAACGCCGCATCGGGCGTCGTTCTCGCGTACAGACCTTTATCTCCACTTTATATCTCGTTTACGACTATAATAGTTTTCGACTATCGGAATGGGTCTTTTCGCGCATTGAGAGTTCGCGCGCGGCGCTTCTCTCGCATTTTTAGTGGCTGTCAAAATTACTATCATCGGTTTAGTGCACAGTTAGAGAGTTTGTGTGACGAGTGTGAGTTTCGCTCAGTGCAATCGGACAACTTACCGGCTGACTCGGGCGGCGAGCAGCTACGTATTTGTGTCTCGCTCTCGCGGTCGGCAATTGGACATTTCTCATCGGACTTTCGCGCAGTGAGAGCTTGCGTGTCTGCGCGTTTCTCGCGCTCTCACATTTCGGACAGCTCATGAGTGTAGTGCAGCGAGTGTACGCGTGTCGCGTCTCTCTCGCACAGTGACATTCGTGAGACTCATGGGACTCGCGCGCGGTGAGAGTTCGCGCGTTAGCGCTTCTCTCTCGCGCTTACACCGTCCGGGCAGCTCAGCAGTGTTCTCGTGTGGAGAGAGCTCGCCTCTCTCTCCCACGCAGTGCGTCTCGGTCAACTCATCGGTCGACTCTTGTGCCAGGAGAGCGCGCGCGTTCGTCGATCGTTCGCGCGCTCGGCATTTTGGACATCTCAGCTGTCTCTCGTGCGGTGAGAGCTCGCGTGTCGCGTCTCTCTCCCCACCATCGACAGTCGGCCTACGCGGGCGGCACCCATCCGTTGTCGCGCTCGGACTTCTCAACGGCTAATGCTCGTGCCGAAGAGCTCGCGCGTTTCGTACGTCGCTCTGAGTTTCGGCCATTTTCGTGACATCTACACCGGGCACTCGCGCGGCGAGCACGTGTTCGCGTTTCGCTCCCGCGCTCAGCCATCTTGGACAGCTCAACTGACTCTTGTGCGGTGAGAGTTCGCGTGTCGCGTCTCTCTCCCCTCCACTCACAGTCGGGATCTCAGCTGTACAGTGCGCGACTAGATTTTGTGTTCGCTCTCTCGCTCGCTCTCACGCGCTCGGACGGTGCAACGGTTACATTCAGTGAGAGACCGCGTGTCGCATCTCTCTCGCGCTCATTGTGACATACCTCGCGCTATTCTCATCGGGTTCGCGCATTAGGAGTTCACGTGCGGCGTGTTATATTTTTTACGCGTTTATGTGCAACGACAGTTCATCGCATCTTTCGCGCGGTTTGTATCGGGAGTTCGCGTGTCGCGTCTCCCTCGCGCTTGAACAAGTACATCGGCATCGTACATCGGTCGGGCTTGCGCTAGTGAATTCTTTGCGCGTTTAACAATTATTTTGCGCGTTGGGAGTTTCGGTTCGCCGCTCTCGCGCTCAATCGGGCTCTCGAACATCTCAGTAGACAGTCGCGAGGTGACGTCACGGTTTCGCGTCGCCTGGACAGTTCTCACTCGATTCGCGCCGCTCATTCGGTTTTTTGTTCGGTTCTCACGGGGGGGAACAAATGCCCTCGTACGATTCGGCACATGGGTCGTCGCTCAATCGACTAATTGAGTGACAGGTGACCTCACGATTTCGTGTCGTCTAACCGATTTTCATCCGGATTCCGGCACTCGCTCGAACTATTGTTCAGTTCTCACGTTCCACTCTCACGCGCATGGTTTCCGCGTCGACCTGACAAGGAATTTTCGGGCTTGCGACGCGTACGCGATTATTTCGCGGGTTTTGGAGTCGCTCATACGGACATTGTGGGACTCACGTCGTCTATACGATCGTCTCACGGCTCGCGCTGGTCGTTCAGCTTACGGTTCGCACCGCTTTTCGGTTTTCGGTTTTCGGTTCGGCGTCGCTCTTCAGATTCGACTCCACGTCGGTCGGTTGTCGTTCGGATTTGCGACACTCATCCAACCTCCGGGTTTTATGACACCCGTCGGTTTCGCGCTCACATTCATCTGTAGACATCATGCCGGTTCCAACGGCAACGGGGAAGAAGGCGACGCCGCTGGCTCCGTCAACGGAGCTTATTACATCTGCTCGACCAACGCCAGCGCAACCCGGTCACAGCTCACGTGGAGACCGCTCATCAGGCGGCGACTCATCAGGCTCATCAGACTGTTCAATCGGTATCATCGCGGGCTGGGCACTCGAGTTAGTGCTCAGATGACATCTGCTCAGGGCAATCACTTTATCGTGATGTATGCGCGATCTCAAGGATGACAACATGGAACGTCGACAGGTGGCTGTCGACAAAAGGCTTGTCCAACTGCCTACGAAGGTTTGGGCCTTTCGGCCGCTCAGCATCAAGATTCCGCTCATCTTGTTCGACGCTGCTCGCAGCAGCTCTCGCTCATGTCGACTCTGCGGATACTACTCACGGGATTCGACTTCTGGTAGACCCAGGGTCGAAGGAACTCATTCGTGTCGGAGCAACTCATGGGTCCGCGCGGTCTACGGCGTCAATGATCCTCGATACCGATCTTTGGTGTCGGGGTTCTCGGGTTTAACTCAAATTCGAGGTATTTCTCAGTTTGTACTCCGCTCTACTAACTCCTCGCTCAAGTTACAGTTGTCGCTCATCTGCTGAGGACGGTTACCTCGGTTCTCCCAACGTTCGAGGGTCCCATGGAGACGTGGCTTCACTCGGACAAGCTCAGGCTTGCCGACTCGGACGCTCTCACGCCACGGTCTACCGAATTCAACATCGGAGGGATTACTGTGGACAACTCATTCTAGTTCAACACCATCTGAGGTGCCGTGACGGCACTGGTTGTTCATCTTTTCATCTTCGGTTGATTGGTGCTTGGAACATTCAAGCCGTTCGCGCAACTGCGTGTACAGGGCTCACATCGACGGTTCATCAAGGGCACGTTCTTCTCCAGAAGTTCTGGACGCAAAAAGAATCATCATCGGACACACGTGGACATCTCACCCGTAGGAGAGGAGGGGTACGACGCTCATTTTTGGTCAACACGCTCATGGGACTCACCGGTCCCATGAGCGTCCACCAACCGGTCGTGCGAGTTCTCTTCAAGGCGCTGCTTGCGCTTTTGGAGAATTTCTATCGCACCGCTCATCGGGGCCTGGAGCAGGTGCTTAGGCAGCTCAACCGGAATGAAAGGGATAGAACGCTCTATCGCGTTTCGTGGAGGAATACAAGAACTTGGTCACCTGGACAAGGTGTCGGCTGGTTCCTCTGCCGGCGCAGTACATCACTACCAGCCTCCAGCGGAGTTCTACCCTGGACTGAGACCTCATCAAGGTCAACGGGTTTCAACACCTCGGTTATCATCACCTTCGGACACTCCGTGAAGGAGCACACGCGCACAAGTGCGAAGGTTCAGCTCAACATCCCGGACGTTCTCATCAGGATTCGATTCCACCTGTGTCTCGTCGCACACGATCATCATGCATCCTGAAGACTGGCATCTGCAACGAATGTTGTGGACCAATGACCAGGTCAACAGGGTGTCTCACTCGACAGGGCAGGTGGAGGAGTGGATACATCGGCCCAGCTCATCAGTCGGTTCACCGACTAAAGGACTGATGATCCTGATGAGGGACTTGTGCTATGCGGGCGGGGTCTCGCTAGCCACCTTGCTCACCGATGATCAATTCGTGTTCGTCACGGGTTGTTTCGCGCTCACGGGCACTCTCATTACGTGGATCATCTCACAAGTGGGAATAGTCGGATATTTCATCTTCGTCTCGACGGTCACGACTTGTGCCAGACGCTTCTGCAGGGCTCTGGTTACACAAGGTCGGCTGGGACAACAACTTGTTGTCCCAAGTCTCAGCACGATGACTCACCCTCAGAGAAGAACTCACAGATCTGGCCAGATTCTCGTTGCCTCAGTAGCAACACCCGGAGTGGCTCAACGATGGATCAACACGGCTTCTCTGGTGCATCTCAGCGAGCGATGTCGGCAGGCGTCCGCATCGTCGACAACTCACCGTCCACAGCCGCTCAGGCGGTCCTGGCGTGCACCGAAATCCAGGTCGCACATCTCAAATGGCTCATCCCGAAGCTTGGAACTCATCGCAGCGCTGCATCGACGAAATTCATAGTAACTCGTCAACCACGTTCCAAGGCTACACTATGCCTTGACGTGCGGACAGCTCATTGTGGACGGACTCACATATAACGGATGGACTCACATCCTACGCACAACTGGATCGGATCTCATTCTTCACGGTGGAAGGACGTCGTGGAACACGACGTTGCTTAACTCCAGGAGCTCAGCGCAGACATCTTGGTGGCACATCTCGGGAGTAATTAACCCGGCTGATTGTGTCCCCAGGGGCGTCACCATCGCGCAGCTCAGAGATCGCTCACCCTGGTGGACGGGACCACCATGGACGACACAAGGGACTCATGGACGACTCAAGGGTTTCATGCATGACTCATGGGATCGGCTCATGATTAACTCAACCATGGATATCAGGCGACCTCGATGTACACGAGGTTCGCCAGGGTATTTCTGTGTTCGTCGCCGCTCCACGCGTCGACTCTCACTCAGGTCTTATCTGCCAGGTTTCGTTTCTCATTACCTTGTTCCGTTTCATCGGAATTTGTTACAGACTCGCTCACCTTCGAAAAGAAGCTTCTGCTCATCGGCCATGCTCATCGGTCATGCTCATCGGTCACGCTCATCGGCGCTACTCAGAGGCGCTCAATCTAACCTGGCTCACCCTGGCTTACATCGACCAGGACTCTGAGATTCTTAGAGAACCTTCAATCCTGCGACGTCCCACATCTTCCGGGGTGTGGTGTGTGCTTGGCATGGGGGGATCCGTGCCCATCATGCGATGGGCCAACTACCTCTGTTCCGGGTGACACTCCCACCCTCGGATGGACTTCGGGTATGGACTACGCAGGGCAACTCACGCTCAACATCACCGGTAGCGCTTCATCTCGGCAAGGAATCAGCTCACCCAATCGGATCATCACGACCATCTCATCATCGACCCCGTCGCTGATGGCGGGCGGAATGTTCGAAAATCAGCGCGGTTACGTGCACTGGCTCGAGCGGCCGCTGTTCGGCAGCACCTCCCGGCCGAGTCCGGCGAGGCCGACGCGCGCCGCCGACACACGCGCACGCGCTCCCATCCGAAGCGGCACTGCTTTCATGCCGTGTGCAACAGGTTTAGCGCTCATCTACGCGCAATGGCTGACACGGGTCACCACGCGGTCGGGTAGTTCGCCGATTTTGCTCGGTTTCTCACAACGGGTCAGCTCACGGGTCTGCTCACGAAGTTCGGTACGTCATCACGGGAACACATATCATCATTTCGAGATAGTGTTCAGCTCACTCGGAGCATAACGCGGGTGTACATTCTCAGTTACGCGACACGTCGGTACACTGGAACGACTCGGGTTCTCAACGGCTACCTCGCGGCGATACAGTGCCGCGGGTAGATCTTCTCACGCGGGGATTACCTCGTGGCGTTCCGAAGCTACGGGTATTTTCTCATCGGTTTCACGGTCGACTCAAGCGATTAATATAATTTACTGGGCTCACCGGGACCGCTCATATCGGGCTTACTCAGCGTAAACGACTATTGTTATTTTCATCGTGAACTATTGTTATTCGGTACATGCTCAACGGTTAGCTCACTTGTACAGTGTTTTTCGCGCATTTTACCATCGTTTTCGTTATTTAATAAAGAGTTTAATTTTCACTGTTAACATCGGCAGTGTTCATTTATTTACCCCCGTTCCGCTATATCTCATCCTGGCAATTCTCAAACAGTATCTTTAATCTGCATGAATTTTTTCTGATTTTTATACCGTCGAGAAGTACTTGCAATATTCGCTTACTTTTCTCGAACTTATGTGAGATGAGCGGGAAGCGACATAGCTACCTTAAGGGGGTCTACAATAGGGTTACGGGGGTCTAGACTTAGATAATAGATTTACGGGGGTAAAGACTTAGAATAATAAGGGCGTAAGTCCATTTTTAAAGAGACTTTAAGGTCATCGTATATACCCAGTTCCGCACCTTCGTTCACATTGGTGGTATCTATGGTGATATTGATGACATTGACACCCGTCAAATATCATTCGAAGCTACGATTCAGTGGGTGCATTGTAGTAAGTTTTCATCTTATTAAATAAAGGAGAGCGGGGCAAAAGGGGATAGTGGGGCAAAACGGGATAGTGAGAGTGAAACTTAACCCATTTTCTTCCAACGACACACCAGGATTTTCAACCCGGTTTTGTCCCATACACCACCATCGCCACCATCCAAAAGTTATTGAAAAATTGCAATTTGCTTCATCATCCGGTTTTGCCCCGTTATACCATTTTGCCCCGCTCTCCCTTATATCTCACAATTAAAAATACAACATAAATAAAACACAAAAAAATATTTAGAGGATGGAGGGACACCAACAAAACGATGAACAATTAAATGTAAGTAGATATTTTCGAATAAATAAAAATAAATGAATAAAAAAATAAATATAAAATTAAAATTTTTTATTTTTATTTGATTTTTTAATTTTTTTAAAATAAATATCTTAGGTGATCGACTTGGAAGCGGAACTGCGGCACCAACAACAACAAATCCAACAACAGCAACATCACGAAGAACAACAACAACAACAACACAACCATCAAGAAAACGTAAGTGACAACTAAATAAAAAATTGTCGATTAAAAAATATATCATATCCGTTTCCGGTGAAACTTCTCTTTCGATTGTACACATTAAAAATCGTAGAGATTCCAGTATGTACGATCGATAGAGAAGTCTTATCGGAAACGAATGAGATCTCGGCTTTAGATGAGACTTTCCTTTCGATCGCACGTGCGAGAACACGATTGAAAGTAAAATCACACTCTTGAATCTATGAGAAAAGTTGATTACTGTTTCTATTACCGACCGTGGTGTTTCACGTGCCCTTTAGGCTATGTAAGATATTACTGTCAAAAATAAAAATTACTTTTATTATCGATCGCAGTATCGCACATGCTCTTTGGAGTCTGTAAAATACCACGGTCGGTAATAAAAACTGTAATCATCTTTTCTCATAGATTCAAGAGTGTGATTTTACTTTCAATCGCTTTCTCGCGTGTACGCTCGGAAGGGAAGTTTCATCTAAAGCCGAGATCTCATTCATTTCCGATAAGACTTCTCTATCGATCGTACATACTGGAATCTATAAGATTTTAGCGTGTACAATCGAAAGAGAAGTTTCATCGGAAACGGATATGATATCGGCTTTAGATGAGATTTTCCTTTCGATCGCACGTACGAGAACACGATTGAAAGTAAAATCACACTCTTGAATCCATGAGAAAAGTTGATTACAGTTTTTATTACCGACCGTGGTATTTCACAGACTCCAAAGAGCATGTGTGATCCTGCGATTGAAAATAAAAATAATTTTTATTTCTGACAGTAATATCTCACATACTCTAAAGGGCACGTGAAACACCACGGTCGGTAATAGAAACTGTAATCAATTTTTCTCATAGATTCCGGAGTGTGATTTTATTTTCAATCGTGTTCTCACACGAGCGATCGAAAAGAAAATCTCATCTAAAGCCGATATCATATCCGTTTCCGATGAAACTTCTCTTTCGATTGTACACGCTAAAATCTTATAGATTCCAGTATGTACGATCGATAGAGAAGTCTTATCGGAAATGAATGAGATCTCGGCTTTAGATGAGACTTTCCTTTCGATCGCACGTGCGAGAACACGATTGAAAGTAAAATCACGCTCTTGAATCTATGCGAAAAGTTGATTACAGTTTCTATTACCGACCGTGGTGTTTCACGTGCCCTTTAGAGTATGTAAGATATTACTGTCAAAAATAAAAATTGTTTTTATTATCGATCGCAGTATCGCACATGCTCTTTGAAGTCTGTAAAATACCACGGTCGGTAATAAAAACTGTAATCAACTTTTCTCATGGATTCAAGAGTGTGATTTTACTTTCAATCGTGTTCTCGTACGTGCGATCGAAAGGAAAATCTCATCTAAAGCCGATATCATATCCGTTTCCGATGAAACTTCTCTTTCGATTGTACACGCTAAAATCTTATAGATTCCAGTATGTACGATCGATAGAGAAGTCTTATCGGAAATGAATGAGATCTCGGCTTTAGATGAAACTTCCCTTCCGAGCGTACACGCGAGAAAGCGATTGAAAGTAAAATCACACTCTTGAATCTATGAGAAAAGATGATTACAGTTTTTATTACCGACCGTGGTATTTTACAGACTCCAAAGAGCATGTGCGATACTGCGATCGATAATAAAAGTAATTTTTATTTTTGACAGTAATATCTTACATAGCCTAAAGGGCACGTGAAACACCACGGTCGGTAATAGAAACAGTAATCAACTTTTCTCATAGATTCAAGAGTGTGATTTTACTTTCAATCGTGTTCTCGCACGTGCGATCGAAAGGAAAGTCTCATCTAAAGCCGAGATCTCATTCGTTTCCGATAAGACTTCTCTATCGATCGTACATACTGGAATCTCTACGATTTTTAATGTGTACAATCGAAAGAGAAGTTTCACCGGAAACGGATATGATATATTTTTTAATCGACAATTTTTTATTTAGTTGTCACTTACGTTTTCTTGATGGTTGTGTTGTTGTTGTTGTTGTTCTTCGTGATGTTGCTGTTGTTGGATTTGTTGTTGTTGGTGCCGCAGTTCCGCTTCCAAGTCGATCACCTAAGATATTTATTAGAACACGATTGAAAGTAAAATCACACTCTTGAATCTATGAGAAAAGTTGATTACAGTTTTTATTACCGACCGTGGTATTTTACAGACTCCAAAGAGCATGTGTGATACTGCGATTGAAAATAAAAATAATTTTTATTTCTCACAGTTGTATCTCACATACTCTATAGGGCACGTGAAACACCACGGTCGGTAATAAAAACTTCGATTTTCTTCGAAGATAATAAGATCTTTGATCTTCGATCTTCGATCTTCAATCTTCGATCTTCGATCTTCAATCTTCAATCTTCAATCTTCGATTTTCGATTTTCGATTTTCGATTTTCGATTTTCGATTTTCGATTTTCGATTTTCGATTTTCGATTTTCGATTTTCGATTTTCGATTTTCGATTTTCGATTTTCGATTTTCGATTTTCGATTTTCGATTTTCGATTTTCGATTTTCGATTTTCGATTTTCGATTTTCGATTTTCGATTTTCGATTTTCGATTTTCGATTTTCGATTTTCGATTTTCGATTTTCGATTTTCGATTTTCGATTTTCGATTTTCGATTTTCGATTTTCGATTTTCGATTTTCGATTTTCGATTTTCGATTTTCGATTTTCGATTTTCGATTTTCGATTTTCGATTTTCGATTTTCGATTTTCGATTTTCGATTTTCGATTTTCGATTTTCGATTTTCGATTTTCGATTTTCGATTTTCGATTTTCGATTTTCGATTTTCGATTTTCGATTTTCGATTTTCGATTTTCGATCTTCGAACTTCGATCTTCGACCTTCGACCTTCGATCATCGATCATCGATCATCGATCATCGATCATCGATCATCGATCATCGATCATCGATCATCGATCATCGATCATCGATCATCGATCATCGATCATCGATCTTCGATCTTCGATCCTCGATCCTCGATCCTCGATCTTCGATTTTCAATTTTCAATCTTCGATCTTCCATTTTCGACCTTCGATCTTCGATCTTCCATTTTGGATCTTCGATCTTCGATCTTCGATCATCGATCTTCGATCTTCGATCATCGATCTTCGATCATCGATCTTCGATCATCGATCTTCGATCATCGATCTTCGATCATCGATCTTCGATCCTCGATCCTCGATCCTCGATCCTCGATCCTCAATTTTCAATGATCGATCTTCGATCTTCGATTTTCAATGATCGATCTTCGATCTTCGATTTTCAATGATCGATCTTCGATCTTCGATTTTCAATGATCGATCTTCGATCTTCGATCTTCGATTTACGATCTTCGATTTTCAATGATCGATCTTCGATCTTCGATTTTCGATCTTCGATATTCGACTTTTGATCTTCAAACTTCGATGTTTGATTTTCGATTTTTGAGGGGGGACAAATATATCCACAGTTTTCCATAATATATATGATGTTTATATTTGCTCTAGCTCTTACAATGTCTCGAAACACGATCGTCATTTCGTCAGATGATTATGATCGGTCTATTGAATCAGGTCAGCTTATGAGGTATGTGGTAGCAAAACAATTCGTTTATCTCTGTTGGATTTTTATGTTAATAGTTTTAACCGATTCACGCGTTAATGTGTATTTGGTAGCGTAAGTGGAGTTTTTCATTATCGCTATGGAGTAGAGATGATAAATGGCAGGGAGGCCTATTCATTTCTTCTTACGAATGGAAGAAGCTTTGTGAAAATCAATATATTTGATGAAGTAAGACGGATCGAGGGTCTTGCATCCATTGATAAGGTTTGAATTGTGTAACCGTTTTTCCCCAACACCAGAATTTACCCAATCGAGACGGCTACAAAACTCGTCTCACTCGGCCTTAAGGGCGCCAGCTGCGAGAGCGAAAGTTCTCGCAACGAAATTTTTATTTCAAAGCCGAACGAGAGACGAGAGCGACCCGGTGTCGCTCAGCCTTGGGAAATGGTAGAGGGGGTGGTTCGGTTGCCTCCGCGAGGAGGAAACAGAGATCGAGACGAAATATACGGGAACTCCAAAAGATATTTTATTTGAGCGAATATCGGGAGCGTGGTCGAGAAGCGACTAGCATGCACGCTCGTTCCCTCAGTAACCCAAAAATCTTTACAATAAACGATACCAATAATTCGTAACTTTACTCGGTAACACAAATTCGGTAATCTATGATCGGCGGCAGACAATGTTCGGTTCTCGATGCTCGCGGACAAACGACAAACGTGGATCGCAGCCACGGTACCTTTCACAACAGATCTTTCTTAAATCAGCCCGATCGCAGCGGGAGTACGCGGAATCTCATAAAATCGGAAACAGAAATACGTAATAAGAAATTGATAAAGAAATATAAGAGATGAAATCGTAAAGATGAAATTGTGAATTAATTGCAAGAAAATTTATAGAAACGGAAATTAAATCATATTACGGACTCGCACGAGGCGCAAACTATGGTATGAAATAAAGGATTAAACGAGAAGCTTCCAGGCAATTTATCTAACGGAAAGTATATGAAATTGAAGAGTATGGATTTTACTGAATTTCTCCCCGAGAACAAATTCCGCATTTCGCGCGCGAAGGCGTGCCGTCCCCACGATAACGAGTCGAGTTTGCTCTATTCTACTCTAGCCTCAAACCGAACACGTACGACGATCTCACCGGTTTCGTTGCAGTTGCGGGAGCTTCTCGAGTTGTCCTCGGCCAGAAGTCCCACTTCGCGTTTGACAAGATGTCGGTATTCTCGCGGAACGTTTTGCACGGATCGGCAGCGGTCACGACGTCCTTCCTTCTCGGGGGCCTACGATTGAGTCCCCGAGAGAAGGAACGTTCTCGCGATCGCGGGTCCTTTTTCCCCCCCCACCCTATGCCTGTCTTCGTTTCGCCCTCTGCTCTATTTGTCCGAGTTCCCCGAATTACGGAGATCTCGCGCGGTTCTTTGAATTTCCTCGCGTTCGTGGTGACGTGAACGCGAGGGGTTGAGTACGCTCGTGGTGGGAGGTGAATCCACGGGCGTCGGGGCGCAGACCCGGGAGTTTCGGTATGACGAGCGAGGTGATGGCACAGCGACGAGCCGGACGCTGTAGATCTTCGGTAGCTGGTGGCTCGTCGTGTCAAGGCGGCTTCGGAGGGTGGAGGGCCCGTTGTCGGTAACGTCGCGCGCTACCTCGGTAGCGATGCGGCTGAACGCCGGGCGACGGGTCGAGGTGCTGGCCGTGTGTGACTGAGGCGAGGTCGGTAGCTAGGCTCCAGCCTGCTGACTGTGGCTGGCTGCGGCGAGATCGGTAGCAAGGCTCCAGCCTGCTGTATGTTGCTGGGAGGTGTCGAGATGTCCTTGCGGCGGTTATGACCGCCGTACGCTCGAGAGAATATCGGAAAAGAAAATGAAACGAAAATTAATCGTGGGAACGGTTAGCTCGCGATTGACCCTGTCTGTTTGCCTGGAAGGGACTCCTCCCGGGAGAAAGAATGCCGTGTGCCGTGCCGATACACGCGAGAGCCGGGGATTTGGCTCTCTTTGTGGCGGGAGCAGAAAAGCCCCGTCACAACTCCTCCCCCCCTACGGTAAAGCCGTCCTCGGCCGTATGAGACCGTGGTACAGCTCGGGAGGCAGCCATTAAATAATTTTCGGGAGACGGCAAACCTTCGTATGGCCGATCAGACACGGTCAAGTCGGCGTGAAAAAAAAGAAACGGCGTACATCATAACTGTAGCGAACGGCGACCCGCGGGCGGATCGAAGCGTGGCATGCATGAACAATACAAAGGTACGATCACAATTACCTGTTCCTCCTTTAGTCCCTATGATTCCAGGAGTGGGAGTGTGTAGGGGTGTTGAGTGACTCGGTAACTCTTATGATACGTTAAATTGTACTTTTATTCCTCGCTCCTCTACGGCGAGGTCGGTCGAAAAACGCGATACATGGCCTCTGGGCCGAGTGTTTTAGACAAACAAAAAGGGGGAAAAAAAGGGATGAACGGTGTGTAGAGAGAGAGAGAAAGAGGACAATAGAAGAAGGAAAAAGCTAAGAGCTAAGGCACGCTACGATAAAAAAATAACAAAAAAAAATAATAAAATAAAAAAAATCTGTCGACGGTATCCCTCGACGGTGGGGCCTCTAGCCACTTTTGGCGTCGGTGGGGGCGCCTTGGCGGGCCTGTCGGAAACGACGGAGGCCTTCGGCGGCTCTCTGCTCCTGGACGGTGAGACAGCCCAGACTCCGCCAGTGGTCCATGCAGCGAGGACAAGTGTTGACACGGACGCCGACGGTTCCGGAAATATAGCACACGTCGACGTCCGGGCGTTTCGGGAGCCCACACTGGCCTCGCTCGTGACCCTCCTCGCCGCAATTCCAGCAATTTCTGCTGGGCCGTACTGGGCAAGGACGCGGCAAAACCGGTGGAGGAGGTCTGGCCGCGCGGGCCGGTGTCCACTGACGCAGTGGCGGGACCTTCCTGGCATTAGTGGCGGTTTCGGTTGTGTCCGGCATGCGCTCGTACACGATTTGGGGAGGAGCTCCTCCACCCGGGTACACGGTGACTGGGCGCATCCGTGGGTCGGTCTGACTCGGCCGGAGGGTAGACGGGAGCCCTGCTTCGGCGGTGTCGGTAGCTTTCGGCGGGTCGGCCGACGTGGTGGCTACCTCCTGGCCTTTTGCTGGAGTTGTCGGGGAATTGCTGTACGCCTCAATCTCCTTCCATATGTCCCAGAGGTCGACGGGGCGCGGGGCGACGGGAGCGGGTGACTCGCTGGGCGATGTCGGCGGTGTCGGGTGTGTGACTGCCGTCGGTGGGGTTACGGGGCCGAGGTACCGGCGGCCTCGCCAAGCTCCTCGTCCGGTGTGGCTCATCGTCACTGTCGTCCTCGGGAACGGTATCCTGTAGCGGAGGAAAATAAACACGTAAGTCTTTGGCAGGCACGATGTGGATTTTTCTCGACTGAGGGTCCTCGATCTCGTAGACCCCCGGCGAGAGAACAGTACGGACTCGGAAGGGTCCTTCAAATCGCTTAAATAACTTGGCGGCTTGATTTTGGGCTGCCGAGGACAGCATCCGTTGTCTTCGGAGTACGAGATCCCCTGTATTGAAAGTTTGCTCGCGGTGGTGTTTATTGTACTGGGCTGCTTGCCGTTGGTACGCTTCCTCGAGGTCGTGTGAGACTTTGACCCGAACGTTCTCGAGATCTCGCATACGTTCGGACCATTCGTCGAGCGGTAACGGGAGGATTTCAACGTCTCCTTCTTCGCGACGATGATAAAAGTTATGCGGCTTGGGTTCTCGACCGAAATTCAGGTACGAGGGCGTATTGTTTATCGACGAGTGAAACGCGGTATTAAAGGCGAATCGAAACTCGGACAGGTGTTCGTCCCACGCACGGTGATCGTTCTCGATGAACGACACGATCATTGTTTTTAATACCCGATTAACTCGTTCAACCGGATTTGCCTGCGGGTGATACGGTGGCGTGCGCGAGATGTGAATTCCCCGGTCGGTAACTAACGCGTTCAGATGGTTATTCGCGAACTCGATACCGTTGTCAGTTAACAAAACCTGAGGGGTTCCCCATCGAGAGAATATTAGCTCCTCGAGAGCTTCGCCGATTTTCTTTCCGTTAGCTTTCCGTAGTGGACAACACTCGACCCATTTCGTGAACAGATCTTGTATCACGAGAACGTACGCGCAACCCGAATGGCTTTTCGGTAGCGGGCCCATAATATCCGCGGCTACGACAGTCCGCGGCTCGTCAACGATTCTTCGACCCATTAGACCGATCGGCGGGAGCTGTTCGGCTTTGATACGCTGACAAACGCCACAGTGACGTACGTTCCGGATCACGTCGCGGATCATTCCGGGCCAGAAATACGAATTAAAAATTCGGGCGTAAGTTTTATCGACGCCTAGGTGTCCGGCCTGCGGAGCGTCGTGGTTTTCCCGGAGAACTTCCGAACGGGATGCTTGGGGAACGACGAGTTTCCATTCGGAATAGTCACCTTTCGGTAGCACTCGGCGTTTCGTACGGCGGTGAACGTAAAGCCGATTCTCGATTATTTTCCAATTCGGAAATCGGTAGGCGCGGTCGCGACAGCGTGGAGTTTCCTCGCGTACCAGCGATCCGTAAGGGCGTCGATCGGTTAACGCTCTACTAATTCTCCCCCCGTAATGCCTGATACGAGAGCGAGAGACGCGAGATCGACGGTATCGGGAACACTTTCGGCCGGCGGAGGCTGTCCCTCAAACATTCGAGAAAGAGCATCGGGTACGTGGTTCAGCGCACCCTTCCTATGCACAACCTCGAAATCATACTGGGCGAGCTGTAAGGCCCAACGCGCTAACCTCCCGGCGGGATCTTTTAACGTTTGTAACCACCGAAGACTGTGGTGGTCGGTTATAACCGTGAAGCGGTATCCCTCGAGGTAAGCGCGGAATTTTCGAATCGACCAAAGAATGGCTAAACATTCCTGTTCCGTCGTCGAGTAATTTCGTTCGGCCGCGGAAAGGGCTCGGCTCGCGTACGCGATCGGGTGTTCGACGCCCTCGATAGACTGGGTGAGTACGGCACCTAAGCCGCTCATACTCGCGTCCGTCTGAAGCGTGAACTTCGCGTTGAAATCGGGACACGAAAGAGTTGGAGGGTTCACGAGAGCTTTGCGTAATTTTTAGAACGCCAATTGTTGTTCGTCTCCCCATATCCACCGCTGGCTCTTCTTCGTGAGCTTCGTGAGTGGTGCCGCGATCTCCGCGAAATGGGGAACGAATCGGCGGTACCACGAGGCCATACCGAGAAATCGTCTCAACGGCTTTATGCTCGTGGGCGCGGGAAAATTTCGTATAGGCTCGGTCTTTTCAGGGTCGACTTGTAGACCGTGGCGGTTTACGCGGAAGCCGAGATATCGCACTTCCGGACAGCAGAACTCGCATTTGTCAGGGTTGATTAGTAGGCCCACTCCCGTGATCGTATCGAAGACGCGTTTAAGCCACGCGAGATGTTCCTCGAAGGTCGCGGTTACGATAATAATATCGTCGCGGTACGCGAACGCGTGAGGCTCCATGTCCGGCCCGATTAAGCGGTCTAGAAGGCGTTGGAAGGTCGCGGGAGCATTCGTTAAACCGTACGGCATACGCGTGAATTGGAAGAGACCGCGCTGAGGTACGGTGAACGCCGTGATCTCTCGCGACTCCGGGCTTAACGGGATCTGGTGGTAAGCCTGGCTTAGGTCGAGCGTCGAAATATATTTGGCCGAACGTAATCGATCGAGAATTTGATTCATGTACGGGAGCGGATAGGCGTCCTTTTTCGTGACCCCGTTAACTTTACGAAAATCGAGGCAAAACCGGTAGGTGTTGTTCGGTTTTTTCACCATCACGATCGGTGGAGACTAATCGCTATTCGATGGTTCGATGACTCCGGCTTCGAGCATCCGGTCAACTTCGGCATTCATAGCGTCGCGCATTATCGGGGTTACGGGATAATACCGTTGTTTAATCGGCGCGCTATCCCCGACATCGATATGATGGACAATTAAATCGGTGCGTCCCGGCGCATCGCGAAGCTTCGGGAGCTCGTCATTCAGAAAGGTATAGAGCCGCTCGCTCTCACTACGCTCGAGATCGGAAATGCCGAGAAGGATATTTGCGTGCGCGGCCGAGTCGCTTCCCATAAATTTAAATTCGCGAGAACTATCACCGCTGAAACTTCATACGCGCCGAGCGTGATCGACGACGATCTCGAAAATGCTGAGGGTGTCTAAGCCGAGTAGTAGGGGAACCGGTAAGGACGGAAATACGCGAGCTACGATGGGCCGCTCGCGTTCCTCGAGTGTCACGGTAAAGTCGATTTCCTCGTCGCACGTAATTTGACCTCCGTCGGCGATAGTCGCGGAGGCTGGTGGTATGCTCCGGGGAAGATATCCTAGCTCGGTAGCGATCGCGAGTCCCCCTCTGCCGAGGTACGTGCTCGTAGACCCGCTGTCTACGATAGCTGGCACGAGGTGTTCCCCTAATTTGACTACGACGAGTAAAATCATTTTATTACGCGAGCTACGAAGCGGACTACAGAAATATTCGGTTAATAATTTAGGGAAATCCGGGAAATCGTTTAAAGTCGGGAACGCATTCGAGGAAGTCGGTATCAGTTTTTCGGGAGCCACCGTCGCGTTCACGGGTGGCTCCGGGACGCGTTTCCCGAACACGCGTGGTCGTCGGTTGTTCGCGCGTCTTTCTTCCCGCATCGGTAACAAAAAACGGTTTTCGGAGCAAGGCACCCGATCGACCGATGTCCCTCTTTCCCGCAGTTCCAACAAGTCAGTTCTTTATTCGCGCCGGCGTCGCGTGTCTCGGTTCGTCCCGGCGTGGGCGAACGGTGAGCTACCGAACGGTATTCCCCCGGAGGCGTTTTCGATCGCGTCGCGGGAGATCTAGCCCGATTTTTCTCGTCGGTGTAATGGACGTGTCGCGTCGCCGAGTCGGAGCGCGAGTATGCTTGCCGCCCGTTATATTGCGGGGCTGGCGACCGGTATCGGGAACGCTCATCCCTTCTATCGTCCCGTTGTTCCGGCGTACGCGCGCGATAATTTCCCCGATCGGTTGCTTTTTCCGGAGTTCGGCCGCGGTAACCTTGGCGGTCGGCATAGGGCGATCGTTCCCCCCTACGCGCGTCGCGAGAGTCCGGACGCCGTGAGCGCTCGGAGCTGGGCGCGCGCGCTTCCCCGAAAACCGCGTAATTTGCATCGCTTCGGCGTTGGTAGGATCGCGACGGCCGATACGCGAGATCGGGGAAGGCCGATCGTTCCGGTGGTGGAGGCGGTTGATAATATCTATCGGCTTGATAGCTTCGCTCGACACGCACGGCGATTCGTTCGAGGTCGGTAAACGAATGAAAATCGTTGCGCCGAATCGCGAGTTGTAACCGCGGTAACATGTTCCGATGCGCGTAATCGAGTTGTTCGCGTAACGAGAACGGCGGAACTACCCGGTCGAGTAACGCTCGGAGACACGTCAAGAAATCCACGGTATCTTCCCCCTCCCCCTGTGTGCGGCGCAATAATTCCTCGCGAAGTGTGAACTGTAGATCGGGATCGCCAAACCGAGCCAGAAAGGCATCTTCGAATTCCCGATAGCTGCGTATGCGCGTTCGTTCTCCGCGATACCACGTGAGCGCGATCCCTGTCAAAACGAGGGGTATGCAGGGGAGTAGATCGGCGTCGGGAATTGGCGCAACTTCGCGCGCTTCTTCTATACGCGTGAGAAAGCCCATCGCGTCCTCTCCCCTTCGTCCCGAGAACCGTAGATCCCATTTCCGCAACAGATCGGCGACTGAACGCGAATTGTTAAGTCCCGAATAATTTTGCGTATATTCCCGGGTACGCACAGGAGACGAGTGACAGGTCACTCGTGGACCTGGTGGAGGAAAATCCCGGTCGAAATGGTTGTTATACGGGGGATCGCGCGCTAGATCATAATCGCGGTGTCGTCGCGCGGGAGCGTTCGCGTTTGCTCCTTGCCCCCCCTCAGGAGGGGCCGTCGGCCGCGGCGGAGGTGGTAGTCCCTCATACGCCGGTATCGCATTCTCAGGCGGAGGCGCCTGGTTGTTACTGGGCACGGTATTCGCGGGGGGTGGCCCATTATTATTCGTTGGAGCGCGAGTATTGTTACCGGGATTCGCGACTGCCCCTGCCGGATCGAGCGAAATTAAAAGGCTCGACAAGAGTCGATCCCGCAACTCGTTCGGTTCCCCCACGATCGAGAGTCCGCACTGTTGTAACTCGTGACGAAGCCGATCAGCTGAGAGATCGATCTCGTGAACTGTCTCCATCGGCCCCGTGTCACTCGTGCAGTGCGCCATTCCGATATTCGCGAGAGACGGATTTCGTGTGGCCTCGGCGCGACCCGCAATTACCCGAACGCGCGACTGTCGTAGCTCACGCGGGAGCTCGAAATCGGTTCCGTCGACCCTTATCCCCACTCACACTCGCGGACACTTGCACTCGCGAGCACTATTACGCGGACGCGACACTCCCGATGACAGCTCGCGGAATTTTACGCGAAAGGATCGCGAAATGATTTTACTGGCGCAGTTCCCTGCCTCTGCAATACGATGTCCGGGAGGGGAAAAGGAAGGAAAAAAAATAAAAAAAGAAGAGATAACTAAATAAAAAGGCAGGAAAAGATAACAGAAATTAGCGAAAGAGGGGGGGAAAAAAAGAAAAGGGTAAAAGGAAAAGAGAGTAACGAAAGCAATCGAGGAAAAAAAACAAAAAAGGAAAATATATACAAAAAAGAACAAAAATTGAATTAGGAAAAAAAAATAGAATAATTAAACGAAGTTAAGCAAATCGGAAAAGAACAAGAGACAAAAAAGTAAAAGGAAAAAAATAAAAAATAAAAAAAAGAATAATCTAAATCGGAAAACAATCGGAAAAGAAACCAAAAAGAAAAAAAACTTGGAAAAAAAACTAAGAATCAAAAATAAAGGAAAATAAAAGAGTTAAACGAAATTAGCGAGTTCGGAAGAGAACAAAAAAAAATGAAATTAAAAAAAAGGAAATAAAATTATAACAAAGACGAACACGAATAAAAAGAAAAGAAAATAATTGATAATAAAGGAAACTAAATTAAATCGGGACGTAATCGAAGAGAGAGAAAAAATAGGAAAGGGGGAAAAAGAAAGAAAAGAGAAAAGAAAGGAAAAGAAGTAATCACCTAGATTTTAAGTTACCGACCAGATGGGGGTCGGTAAGGTAGGTACACGACGGCTGCTCGCTGTCCCGGGAACACGTGCTCACGGTGTCCCGAGAGCTATCGCAAGTCAGCGGCCCACAAGCGAATATAATAGTGATAACAATAACAATCCCGAATAATTCGGGCTTCCCGAGATTTTATTTCTCGAGGAATATTTCTCGCAGGCAAGGCAATTCGGAAAAGGTGTTATATTCGACAAGGCCGCTGCCACCGAGTCGAGAGCGTAAACACGGGAGCACCGAGCCGGAACGGCCGACCTCTTGTTTGGAGAGAGACAGCGATAGCGGCTTGACGGTACTCGGGCGTACGGCGCGTGGACGATCGTTGCGAAAGCCGACGATCGTTTTGCGAAATATTTGTCGCGTTATCCGTCCACGAGAAATGTTCCTCGATGTACAGGGATATTAGGATGGTTTAAGATAGGAGGAATCGTTACCTGATATTACGGTAATCCCAAAAATCCTCCTAGCGTTCGTCCTGCGAGAGCGTAGCACGTTGCGGTTTGGCGTAGCACGTGTTCACTTGCACACACACAGCAGCGTACTGAGCGTCTAGCGACGGCCCGAGTCGCGCTCGTGCGGCTTCGGCTACGCTCGGGAACGCTGCTCGCCTCGCCGGTCCCGGCGACGACGGTCAAAACAAAGTATATAAACGGACACTAACAAAACTCATGCAAACAACTATCCCAATCACACAAATACTCAAATTATTTCACACACAGGTAGCGAGAGCTTCGACCCGAACAAAGTCGTTCGCCCGTTACCGATATTTTTCTTATTTCGCTCGGGATCTTTTCTCTGTTTCCCCTGGGGCTAATTTTCCGCGGATTTTTCGTAGAATGAATTTAACGCCGTGGGCCCCATGTTGGGCGCCAAATTTGTAACCGTTTTTCCCCAACACCAGAATTTACCCAATCGAGACGGCTACAAAACTCGTCTCACTCGGCCTTAAGGGCGCCAGCTGCGAGAGCGAAAGTTCTCGCAACGAAATTTTTATTTCAAAGCCGAACGAGAGACGAGAGCGACCCGGTGTCGCTCAGCCTTGGGAAATGGTAGAGGGGGTGGTTCGGTTGCCTCCGCGAGGAGGAAACAGAGATCGAGACGAAATATACCGGAACTCCAAAAGATATTTTATTTGAGCGAATATCGGGAGCGTGGTCGAGAAGCGACTAGCATGCACGCTCGTTCCCTCAGTAACCCAAAAATCTTTACAATAAACGATACCAATAATTCGTAACTTTACTCGGTAACACAAATTCGGTAATCTATGATCGGCGGCAGACAATGTTCGGTTCTCGATGCTCGCGGACACACGACAAACGTGGATCGCAGCCACGGTACCTTTCACAACAGATCTTTCTTAAATCAGCCCGATCGCAGCGGGAGTACGCGGAATCTCATAAAATCGGAAACAGAAATACGTAATAAGAAATTGATAAAGAAATATAAGAGATGAAATCGGAAAGATGAAATTGTGAATTAATTGCAAGAAAATTTATAGAAACGGAAATTAAATCATATTACGGACTCGCACGAGGCGCAAACTATGGTATGAAATAAAGGATTAAACGAGAACCTTCGAGGCAATTTATCTAACGGAAAGTATATGAAATTGAAGAGTATGGATTTTACTGAATTTCTCCCCGAGAACAAATTCCGCGTTTCGCGCGCGAAGGCGTGCCGTCCCCACGATAACGAGTCGAGTTTGCTTCGTTGCAGTTGCGGGAGCTTCTCGAGTTGTCCTCGGCCAGAAGTCCCACTTCGCGTTTGACAAGATGTCGGTATTCTCGCGGAACGTTTTGCACGGATCTGCAGCGGTCACGACGTCCTTCCTTCTCGGGGGCCTACGATTGAGTCCCCGAGAGAAGGAACGTTCTCGCGATCGCGGGTCCTTTTTCCCCCCCCCACCCTATGCCTGTCTTCGTTTCGCCCTCTGCTCTATTTGTCCGAGTTCCCCGAATTACGGAGATCTCGCGCGGTTCTTTGAATTTCCTCGCGTTCGTGGTGACGTGAACGCAAGGGGTTGAGTACGCTCGTGGTGGGAGGTGAATCCACGGGCGTCGGGGCGCAGACCCGGGAGTTTCGGTATGACGAGCGAGGTGATGGCACAGCGACGAGTCGGACGCTGTAGATCTTCGGTAGCTGGTGGCTCGTCGTGTCAAGGCGGCTTCGGAGGGTGGAGGGCCCGTTGTCGGTAACGTCGCGCGCTACCTCGGTAGCGACGCGGCTGAACGGCGGGCGACGGGTCGAGGTGCTGGCCGTGTGTGACTGAGGCGAGGTCGGTAGCCAGGCTCCAGCCTGCTGACTGTGGCTGGCTGCGGCGAGATCGGTAGCAAGGCTCCAGCCTGCTGTATGTTGCTGGGAGGTGTCGAGATGTCCTTGCGGCGGTTATGACCGCCGTACGCTCGAGAGAATATCGGAAAAGAAAATGAAACGAAAATTAATCGTGGGAACGGTTCGCTCGCGATTGACCCTGTCTGTTTGCCTGGAAGGGACTCCTCCCGGGAGAAAGAATGCCGTGTGCCGTGCCGATACACGCGAGAGCCGGGGATTTGGCTCTCTTTGTGGCGGGAGCAGAAAAGCCCCGTCACAATTGATATAATTATTTTTTATATGAAATTATACGATAATTTATAAAAATTGAATATAATGAATAGTCACTTATTTTTTTTATAGATTGTTCGAATCAACTCGGCCACGGCGAGACGGGTGTTTATTGTAGAGGAACTTAACGTGTCAGAATTGGAGCTCGATGTGTTTTCTTCCACACAGCTTCAGTATTTTGGAAAGTTAGGAGGCTCGCATGACCTGCTCGAAAACGGGTTTCGCCTTACCATCGAGGATGAAAATGATATATGAAGCTCGAGCGATCCAAAAAAAAAATAATAAAAATGTAATTTTATAAATGTCAACATTTAAAAAAATTTTTTTTTGTACAAATGGCCGATTTTTAATAATTTTTTAAAGAGAACGATAGCGAACTTTCAATCGCCATGTGGAGATAGTTTAAATGTTTGAGACACGCTTCATGTCTTTTCCTCGACGCAGTTTCGGTATTTCGAAAGGATAAAGGATATTCGGATATTTACGGTGCTAGAAAGAGGGTTTCGTATTTCTACTGAAGACGAAGACGATTTGTCAATCACAGGCGATACAATCGAGTCAATAGAATATTCTTCTATCGCTCTATTCTTAAAACTTTTCAGCCATTTTATTTTTTTCTTCGCGTTGACTCTACCACTTTTTATTTCTTTTTTAAAAATATTTTTTATTTTTATTTTGAACTCTTTGTGTCTTTGTGTTTTACGCTCCGTCGTTATGATAGATATATATATATATATTGTAACGGAACGAAATACACCCGTAACCCACAATCCTTCGTTACCATCCTCGGGACATAGAAACCGGCCTTACCGACATCTTACGCTCACATGGTCTCGATCTCCCGACTATCCCCACTACGAGACAAACCCCCATACGTGCCATCTACGTCACCGCGAGTCACACGGCACCACTGGCGAGCTGCCTATATAAACCCGCGCGCAGCACCAAGAGCTACCTTTTATCATCCTACCTTCTCACGTAGCACATCCTCAAATTCAACAAGCCTCAGTACAACTCTGACACTTGGAGAATATCCTTCGAGAAAGCCCATCTCTCCTAACGACGTAGGCCTCGATACTACTCCGACACCTACGCCTCCTTGAGATAGCCCAACTCACCCACGTTCAGTCTCGATACCGCTTCGACGCCAGCGTGTTCTTGAGCTAGCCCAGCTCCCGAGATAAAAGCTTTCCCTATCTGGTGCTGTGAGTCTGACAAACCACACCACGTCGCAACAACATCTAGCATAAGCAAAGAGCATAGGTAGGACGACTGTACACCGCACGGACCGGACGTTAAAACGTTCACACCGATCTATTCTTTTCAACGTATTACATCCCCGCGATCACTAATACGAACTTAGCTTCTTTCAGATTTAAATTCTTTACATCGAAAACTCCTCTAGTATTCGAATTAATTTACTGGAGCTTCACTCCATTTCACCAACGCGACGAGGTTATAAAGAGATCGCCCTAATCACGCTCAGGGACAGTAGCCGACAAGCTCCTACTGTTCCCCTTTTTTACTCCCTTCAATCCTTTCCTCACGTTCCCATTTTTATCCTCTCTTCTTTCCTCCGACAAATTCTCTTTCCGATCTGGTGGCCCTGCCGTAGCCGTAACTACCGTATAGCCCCCACAGTGGAAAGTTAGAAGCAATAGTATTGGCCTCTCCTGTCTCTCTTTACGCACAGTACTCACCGGTTGCCGTGACTGCCGGCCACTCTGCCTTCAAGAAGGACAGTAGAGAACAATCTACTCACTCCCTTTTTCCCTCCTTCTAAATTCGATGATGAAATCAGCCTTCAGTCCTCGGACTTTGTAAAGCAAGGCAGATCTGAGAGTTTTCCTTTCCTCCTTAAAGACTCCGCCACCTCGAGTTCTAAAGAAAAAAAAAAAACGAAACTCCGATACCTTTCTCCCACCTCCCGCTAAAGCACCGGAAGAAAGAATTAAAATCGTTTCAATATATATACTGGTAATGCCGAGCGTGGTATCTCATTTCGTGATGTATTGTGTTTAGGATGATGGTGTATAAAAAGGGCCCATAATAATTGACAAGTTATAATATCGCCATCACTCGCAAATTTTGAGGAATTGAACCAACATCGACTCAAAAACTATCCATTTTGATATGGTATTACATTTTAATATGAACATTTGAATTGCACCAAGTAAGTGTTCATTTTATATTTTCGAATATTTTCGATTTTCGTTGAATCAGCCGAGTAAAAGACGGCATTGAGTTTCGAAATGGATCAAAGAAATTTAAAAGAACCCATCAAACGTGATGGTAATTGTCTATTCAGGTCATTGTCATATTTTTAAAAAATGATCAAGACAAATACAAACAAGTGAGACGGACAATTGTTTCAAATGTAATAAACAATTGGTCGTCGTATGAGCCGTTCATTATAGGCGATGTGTCGCACAATGAAACGATAACCGACCAACAATCATACAAGTTATATATGTCGAAGGATGGAGTCTATGGAGAAGAGGTGGAGATCCAATCCTTCATCCAAATCTATAACGTTCAAGTACGAATATGTAGAAACGATGGTTCGAACAATGTGATTGAATCAGCGCAGTGAGGTACTAATGGATCGATGACTGTTTTGTTGTCGGGTGCGATTGACGGGGGCCATTACGATGTGATAGAGAGTTCAAATGAACATTTTTGGCAAAATTATAAACGAAATTGCAGTCGTTCGTACTATGAGAAAAACAAAGAGTTAATCAATGAAAAAAGACGAGTCGCAAATTTGAACGAAACGATTTTGTTGAAAAAAGAGAGTCTGATCGAGTAAAAAATTTAAACGAGGTTCGCTTAGAAAAGAAACGCGAAAAGGATCGAAACTTGAACGACGAACGGTTAAAAAGGAAAAGAGAAAACAACTTACCACGGAACTTGAATGAAGAGCGTTTGGGGAAAAAAAGAGCGAATGATTTGCCACGAAATATGAATGAAAAACGTTTAAAAAAAAAAAAAAGAAAAAGACCATAGACAGAATATGAATGAGGAGCGTTTGATAAAAGAGCGTACAAATGACGACGCAAAATATGAACGAAGATCGTTTGAAACGAAAAAGAAAGCGTGATATTGTAGAGAACATGACAAATGATCGCGTTAATAAAAAAAAGGAAAATCCAACAAGTTACAAAATTATGGCCTAATAAAATGTCATATGCCGATTTTGGAGATATGAACTACAATTGCCCATATTGTTCGGCAGTTTTTTGGGATGTTAAATTTTCAAAGAAAAGTTGTCATCGTGGAAAAGTGAAACTTCCACCTTTGAGTGATTGTGATGAACATTTGAAAAAGTTTTTATTGTATGATCGGAATTACAGACAATTGATACGTTATTATAATAGTATGTTTGCTTTTGCGAGTTTCAACGCAAATGTAATCAATGAATTTAAAAAGGGAATTTATAATTCAAAAATTCAAGGTCAAGTTTGTCATGTTACGCCAAGTAGTATTCATACAGAAAGTGGTAACAGACCTCATTGTGGTCAAATTTATATTTATGACGATTATCAAGCAACTGAACAAAGGTTAAAAATGAATAAAAATTTATCTAAGAAACATGTCGAGGTATTAACAAAAGTATTGAATAATATATATCCTTATGCTAAAAAATATAAACATTTATATGAGTTAACTAAAAATGAAACTTTAACAGAATATTGTTTGTATTTCGTGCGCAATATAAAATTTGATAAACATCGTTATAATTCACCATCGACCGCAGAGTGTGCAGCCTTAATAGTTTCACAAGATGGTTCAATTCCACCGCTTTTTGATTTGTGTGTTTATCCAAGAAACATTCCCGAAAATGTTGATTCTCAATCATATTTAAACAAATTGTCATTCCATGTTGATCCAATGATATTTCCAATTATGTTTCCACGTGGTGATTTGGGATGGAGTCCGTTGTACACGCAATATGATAGTGCACAAAGGCTTACGGCTTTACAATATTATTCATATCGTTTAGCCTACAGACCAAATAATGAATTTAGTCCAATTTTGTTTTGTGGTCGATTGACTCAACAATATGTAATCCAAGCATATATTGTAACGGGACGGACCTGGGGCCCCCCCGTTTTCGGCAGCAGGAAGACGGGAGAAAGATGGGCGACCCCACCTTACACCTTCGGGGGTCCCCACCATCTCCGAAATCGACTCTCTCTACGCAAATTCGGCCTATCGCGAGAGGCGAGAGTCCCACTACGGAGCGCCGGGAAGAGCGTAGACAATAAAACCAGCGGGAGCGCACAACTCACTCTCATTTGCACCGTGGACATCGTTTACCTATAACGTCTCTACGTTCGGGCCGGAGCTATGCTCCGTTGTTAGCATTAAGGTCGTAAGTCCGTTTAACATCAGGCAGGGCCCTTATTGTGTTGAACTCCTGCAGTGCGCCTGTGAGTGAGACACTTTAAGGAACGTAGTTATAAGATCGAAATAATTGAGAACCTCGTTGTGAACGACAGTGACAGCTTGCGAGGTAAAATAACGAGTAAAGCCCAACGCGATTTGTTAAACATCAAAGGGTTTCGCTAAGTAGCTGGAAGCACCAATTTCTCTTGTTTCGCATCATCGTAGATAATTACGAATTCATCATCTGGCATTTAAGACCCTCGTTGTGAGCTACGGCGACAGCTTGCGAGGTTAAACAACGAGTAAAGACCAACGTGACAATTTTAAACATCAAAGGGTTATCACGTAGCGCGTTTCGACGCGTTAGTCTTAATTTCCAGAAACTCGTATAAAAAATCCGATAAAATACGAGTATAAATCCGGTAGCGTTCGTTAGCGTGGAACATCCTATGCGCTAACCATTTTGCCTGGAAATTACATTTTGTATTCGATAAATTGAGTGTTAAGCTCCCTACGCACGAATCTCTCGTTGCGTAGGAATCTTCAAAATTTATTAAATTTCACTTTCGTCTCAAACGATATAATGTTCCAACCGAGGCCTACTCCGAGTTTGTGAGAGAGCCAAGGTCCTTTATGTTTACAAGCGAGACAATAGGCTTCGATCGTTGTTGAGGAGCTCCGGCGTTCGGCTGTCCGATCGACGCACGGGTCGTTCCATGCGGAACGTCGGCCTACTCGACGCTCTATTGTCCGTTTCATTTCAAATTTTTTCTTAACACGTGACGAGTATCCCAGGCCCTAAGCTGTACGGATATCTCGTATATTTTTTTCTTCTTCATTCCGAACTCTACTCCTGAACCATTTTGATTCTCCATCCATTAAAAACCGAAATAAAAATCTCAAGTAAAATCATTTCCAACGTCCTTTTGGCCCCTCGCTTCTCGAGGGGCAGCTTTATTATTCTTGACTCAATATTGTGCCTGGGATGAAGGGTCAAGCACTCGTCCGCGAGGACTAGAGTGATCCCTACTGAGGCCAGGTAAAATTCAACTAATTAATTTTTGCTTCAATTCTCATTTCCAAGTTTCATATTTAAATCCGCTTGTTCTAAACTTCTAACATCTTTCTCCTACACCATTCTCCCGTCGAGCCCAGTACACGAACTCTCCTTTTCTTTTTATGAGAATCATTATATTTTGTCTGGTAAACTCGAGTCTTAGATCGAATGTCACTTTACGGCCAATTTCCAACGCGCGCCCTGACCTCGAGTTTCCGAAACGTTTCAATATAGTCATCGAAAATAATAGATTGATTTTTTTAGATACAATCAAAAAAAAAATTACGAATTGAATGTTATCAGGGAATAGTCGATCGTGTGGCACGCAGTGTTTTGAACAATTCGGATAATTTTGATAAACCCGAACGTTTAGGCAATGTGTTTGTATTGCCATCGACGTATTTAGGGAGTCCACGAAATATGCAACAAAATTATCAAGATGCAATGGCCATTGTTAGGGCAATAGGTCGACCTGATTTATTTATTACAATGACGTGCAACCCCAATTGGCCAGAGTTACAAAGAATTATAAGCAAATTCCCAATGGGGACAACGTGTAACGATATCCCGAATATTACAGTAAGATTATTTTATTCGAAATTGCGTGCCCTTTTATGTGGCTTATATTTACACGATTGAATTTCAAAAACGTGGATTGCCTCATGCGCACATGTTTGTATTGGATTATAAAAGCAAATTAACAACTCCTGAAGCGATTGATAAGTATATCTCTGCCGAAATCCCTTCGTTTGACCTTGAATTGCAAGAATTGGTGATAAAACATATGTTACATGGCCCGCACGGTGTCAATTCTCCATGTTATGATAAAGAAAAAAATGTATGTACAAAAAAATTTCCAAAAGAGTTTCGTGATTGTACAGAATTTGAAAAAAATGGTTTTCCTAAGTACAGACGGATAAATAATTGTAACGCTGGACATGTATATAATAAAAAAATTGATGGATATGATGTAACAGCAAACAACTCGATGGTAGTTCCATACAATGCTGAAATTCTTAAAAAATATAAATGTCATGTGAATGTTGAATATTGCGCTTCCGTTATGAGCATTAAGTATATTTATAAATATCTACACAAAGGACATGATAGAGCATTTATTAAGATTAAAAAAATGATCAAAACGTGGATATGGAATCTTATGATGAAATTTCTGACTACATCGATAGTCGATATCTTAGTCCTATGGAAGCGGCTTGGCGTATAGAAGAATTACCACTTTCAAGTAGATCACACCCCATTATTCGTTTAGCAGTTCATACTGAAAATCAACAACATATTTTATTTGAAGAAAATAAAGAGGAAAAAGCATTGGCAAAACAAGGAACAACTCTAACGGCATGGTTTGAGCTTAATAAAACGAATGATTGTGCAAGAAAGTATAATTATATCGAAATTCCAAAATATTTTTTGTTTGATTTGAAGAAAAAAATGTGGGTAAAACGTCGTGTATTTTCAAAAGCTATTGGTCGAATTATAAGTGTGAGTCCAAAAGACGTTGAACGTTTTCATTTAAAATTGATATTGAATCGTGTTAAAGGAGCGACCTGTTTTGGTGATTTGAAAGTTTATGAAAATATCACTTACAATACTTTTAAAGAAACTGCAATTGCCATGGGGTTAGTTGACAGTGACACGGCTATTTTTAATATTTTTGAGGAAGCTTGCGCCATTCTGATGCCAGTTGAATTGCGTAAATTTTTTGCTTGGTTCGTTATTTCGGATAATTTTGTATTTTCGTGTGAAATTTGGGGTAAATTTAAAAAATATTTTTGTGAAGGTTTTCTCAATAACAATGAAGATAGAGCGTTGTTTGAAATAAATGAAATTTTTAATTGGAAAATATGACGTGTTCTGATTTTGGACTTCCGGAACCTGTTATACAATTAGATATGAATTTTGAAAACCAAAAAAATATAATGGAAACTCATAAAAAAATATCGGAAAAATTTATTGATCAAAAGACTATTTTTGACAGTGTAACTAAAGACGACAAGAAAATGATTTACATCGATGGCCCTGGAGGCACAGGAAAAACATTTCTTTATGTAAGTTGGATTCATTGTTTTTTGGGAATCGGAAAAAAGGTACTGTCGATGGCGTGGACTGGGATTGCAGCAACTTTGTTACCAAATGGAATGACGAGTCATAGGGCTTTTAAATTGCCGTTAGATTTAGCTGGTATAGAAACTTCGTTTTTAAAATTGAAATCAGATAAAAAAAGGTTGAGAGAATGTGATATAATTATTTGGGACGAAGCATCTATGATACCAAAAAAAGCGTTAGACATTGTTGATAAGACTCTCCGCGATTGTTGTAATGTCGACCATGTACTATTTGCTGGGAAATCAATAATATTGGGTGGAGATTTTCGACAAATTCTTCCAGTTGTAAAAAATGGAACGAAATTTAGTATTATTAGTGAATCAATAAAGTTTTCAAATTTGTGGCACTTATTTAATGTTATGAAATTGGAAAAAAATATGCGTTCATGTGATCAATGTTTCTCGGAATTTTTATTGACAATTGGCAGTGGTATTGAATATTCGTTAAAAATACCTGAAAATTGGATGACTAATGATATTTGTACAACTTGTGATGTTATTATTTTCCCCCGTGGCGAGGGAAAAAAATCACTTGTAAATTTCAAAACTAAAAATGGGACTAAAATCGTGCAACGGGGTGGGGTGGGGTCAAGCAAAATAATGGTACTCGTCGGGGACAATAATAACAGTCGTTTAATAATAATCGAAAAGGAAAAGTCAAACAGTAGAAAATGAGAAAAAGCAAAAATCAAAAATAAAAATAAGTTACAAAATATCAATAATGGTCAGTCGGTAATGAAATACAAAAAAACGGTAAATAACAAAGGTCGGGAATAACAGTCGCTTCAACGCCGGTACGGGTATGTTGAAGAAATAAAAACAAAAGAAAATAACAGTCGCTTCAACGCCGTTACGGGTACGCTGAAGAAATAAAAACAAAAGAAAATAACAGTCGCTTCAACGCCGTTACGGGTACGTTGAAGAGAGAGAAAACCAAAAATGAAAATAATACTGGGGAGAGATTACCAATAATATGGGACTAGCGATAATAATGACTTAGAGGGCGAAGAAATAATATCAAGGTCGCGGGGAAGTTAAATAATAATAATAATAATAAATCGGGGGTTAAATAATACTAAAAAGAACGGCAAGGGACAAACTGAATATAATCGCAAAAGGGGGGGGGGGGGGCCGGATCACAAATACTTAATTCTGAACAATAATGTCGGGGAAAAACAAAAATGCAATTGGTTCAAATTATTCAAGAAACAATACTAAAGGAGGACACAAAAGGGGAAAATATTCGGAATGAATTTGGCGGAGTTATGAGGATTTTAAGGGGAACTAACGGGAGAGCTGGTCAGGCAAATGTTGCACGAAAATCGAATAATGCACTAAATACGAACTCGGATGGGCGCCAGCTACTTTCACGGTGTAGCACCGTAAGAGATCGTGCAAACGGCACGGATCTTTTCGCAAAAAAAAACTTTACTCGAAACTGAAACTCAAAACTTGAAAAATATCTCTGTCGCAATGGACAGTCCAGCTAGCTCGGGAGAGGGGAGAGGGCTCAGGGGGAGGGTACACGAATCGACGGCTTCTTACAATATTACCTCGGTCTGGATCATTAACACAAAAAAAATGTCTCAAAGTCTTAAGGGGATTAATGGGCAAAAACTGTTTCACTAATAGCTAACTTAACGAATTTTACGCCGCTCACCACGCGCGCGATCTATGCCTCTTTGCTCGTGTGACAAAAATGTCGACCACGTGTCGACCACGAGGCAAAGTCTTTTCAACACAATTTCTACGATAATACTGGGTCTTCGGGGAAGGAAAACGGGTCAATCGGGTCGGGAAAAATTTGGGCAAAAACTTACGATCGGAGGGCTCACTCACTCAGCACACATGGGTCTCGATTACAAACTTTTCTCAAATCAGCGGACAGCCTCAGTCGTTATAAATTCCGTATATCGGTCCAAATCGTATCCCTGGGCTATCGCTGATTTGTCGTAGGGGCGGGTTCACTCTCCGTAAGGAGTCTAATCGTTTTTCAATGGTCTTACAATATTTCTTTGTAACTTAAAATTAATGACTCCCGGTCTCACACACACGTCCACACGTCACGCGCTCGGCTCGGAGAGTAAGGGACATGGCGGGGTCTTCTTCTTCGTCGACGTTGGCGCTGGTGGTGGGGTAACGAGAGCACCTGTGCGTCAGCGTCGGTCGGTAATCGGAGTCATGGACGGGCGGCGAGAGGTGGCGACAGGGGCCCCGCTGGATCGTCAATCGATGCCGTGCGTCGACGATCCCAGCGGGCGGCAGGCGGACGGGCAGTGGCGGCTTTTCGGCGGGCTTTTCGAGGCTTTTCGGACGGTCTTTTCGGCGGACTTTTTGGCGGCTTTTCCCCTCGTCCACGATCCTCCTACCTTCCTCGGCGTCAGCACGTCGGCTCTCGTTCCGTTGCTGTTCCCTGCTGATCGTCGGCCGTCGAGGGGGGGGGGATGTCGATATTGCTCTCGAGTCGCGCACATTCATACAGGGGGTAACGGGAGGGAAAAAACGGGAATTTACATGCTAACTTACACAAAATAAGTAGGAGAAAAAAGCGTAAAAATATGCGGGTTTAACGTTGGGTGAGCGGCGGACTCGAGCCGAGTTTAGGGAAGGACTTGTGACGTACCACGTCACAAACTATATATGGCTCTGTGATTAACGAAAATGATGATTTATCGAATAGTGCTATTTTATCTTGCCACAATGAGGATGTTTACAGATTAAATGATAAAATATTTACAAAAATTGATAAAAAGGAAAAAATATATTACAGTATTGATTATGCAAAACACAAAGGAGTTGATCAAGCCGATAATGATGACAATTTGAATTACCCAGTAGAATATTTAAATTCTTTAAGGTTTCCAGGACTTCCAGTTCATGAATTAAAATTGAAAATTGGTACGATTGTGATGCTTATTAGAAATTTAAGTATAAACGATGGATTGTGTAATGGAACGAGAATGAAAATTGTTGGTTTGTTTAAATTTAATATTAAGGTGGAAATAATAACTGGAATGCAAGCTGGCAAATGTGCTTTCATTCCGCGAATAATGATAGACACTGGAGAATTTTCTACTTTGCCGTTTGTTTTATATCGGAGACAATTCCCTATTGTTTTGGCGTTTGCGATAACTATTAATAAATCTCAAGGTCAACGTTTTCAAAAAGTTGGCATATATTTCCGTAGGCCTTTATTTTCTCATGGTCAATTATATGTAGCACTCTCGAGGTGTAAAAATCCAAATCAATTATATATTGAAAATGATTCGGAAGATTACGAGGAAATCAATAATGTTGTGCGGAGAGAAATTTTCGATTGATAAATGATTGTTTTTTATTTATAATTAATGTGGTAGCGAAACTTTATCATCGAGTAACGTTGGTAATTGTTGTTTTTAATTATAACGTTAACGATTTGTCCAATGTCATTGATAATATGGACAAATTGTTAACACACAAGTTGATTAGGCCTACTGGGGATACAACTTGCGGTTGATTAATCTGAAATTTCATCGTATTTCTAAAAGTATTAACTTCAATCAAATGTCAGAAAAATCAAACGAAAAAAAAACGCGCCGATTTATCTACTTCCTAGTGGTGTGGAAACGATAAACATGGTTTATCGGTCTTTCTTGAGGGAAAGACAAAAGCCGAAAGACAATGACCATTCCATACACTGTGTGTGTAGTTAATAGTCAATATTTCAGTGAAATTTTATTTGAAAAATGTTCGTTATTTGTAATTTCTAATTTTTTAAAAAATGTTTATGTGCGCTCGGTGTCAGTTACCAATCATCGCGAGGAGATGTTATAATGCAATTACTGCGAGCGCGCGAAGCGCGCGAGCCCCCATAACCCCTAGTATATATATATATATATATATATAGATATATACCATAGCAATTAAGATAGCGGTTGTAATAATTTATATCATAACCAAGTTTGAATGCACGATCGATAACAAAGTGACGGACTTTAACAACCGACGCATGAGTGACGATCGAGTGAAGCGATTCCTTCTTAACCGACAGTGTGATGATCTAACGAC
Source organism: Ichneumon xanthorius (assembly GCA_917499995.1). Classification (NCBI taxonomy): domain Eukaryota; kingdom Metazoa; phylum Arthropoda; class Insecta; order Hymenoptera; family Ichneumonidae; genus Ichneumon; species Ichneumon xanthorius. The sequence continues at coordinate 1,392,178 of CAKJTD010000103.1, forward strand.
TCATTGATCAATCTGAACACATCCTCCGTCGATGTGGTAAGTGCTGATCGCTGCAATAATAATAATTATTATAAAAATGTTATTCCCACATCACCACCACCACCTCCTCACATGAATCACTCGTTTCTCTTGTGCATCTATCTGTCTGCAATAATAAAAATAATAAATGTAAAATGTTACCTAGTTGGTTGGGGGGATTTGAACCATGATTTTTTGGATGAGGAAAATCATTAGTTTACATCCTATTACCCTGTTTTAGACTACTTAACCAATCAGGCAACACGGTTAGAGTAACATTTTTAAAAATAAAAAGCGTAGCGGCGGAGCCGCTCTCCATATTTTCATGCGATTCGAGCGGGGTGCGTGTGCACCCCATTTTTGCATGATTCATCCGTTGTTTGTTTTTACTCTCTCGAGATATCAGGAGTCCACGATGCGTGAGGAAGTATTTTTTTATAACCAAGGAACATCATTTTTTTTTTTTTTTTTTTTTTTTTGTTGGTTCGTTCCTTTTTTTCACTCAAGATATCCAGAGACCGCAACGATGTGGAAGTATAATAATCACACCGTTAATGAAATAGGTGAGTACATTTTTTACATAATTTGTATCATGCAAACGCGATACATAATATTGCGTTATAATGCATTTTTTTTTTATCAATCCATGAATCCATGAATTGTGTGACGAATTCATACCTAACCATTTTACATAAACGTTGTTACTCTTTTTACGTATGACTTTTTCAACTAAATAAATGTTAGGTTGAGTAGTTTTCAATAATTCTTGCTCGTAGAATCCGCCTTGTATATCATGACCGTGAATGTCTTTTAGAAGGTAAGTAACGGGATTGGTTCGACGAACTTGTTTGATTTGAAAGATTTCCGTAGTCCAGTTTGGTGTGTAACCGTTCGCAAAGAGTCAAAGTTTTGATCATTCACTAGCTTGATTCCGATAACGGTTTTCCTAGTGTACGGATTTAATTCGTACACCGTTGCTAATAACATGCTGTGACTCAATGGTTCCCATTTAATTTCTTCTTCTTCTTCGAGTGATCTCTCAAGCGCTATGGACCGAGCACCGGTGAGGAGATTAACTGAGAAGATGAAGGTAAATTGAACACGTCCCGAATTTTAACTCTTATTTAATGATTGTTCAATAAAATGTTAAATTTTTTTTGTTACAGAAAAAGATCAACGAACAGACCGATGAATCAAACTGTCGCGAATCCTACTACTACAAACGAAGAAAAGAAGGAGGGAGGGATATGGTCACATAATCTTCGTAGCTCCAACCATCCATTGAGTGTACCTTCATCGCTCGAGTCATTCCGTCTCAAATAACTTGACGAGCGGTCGCAACAGCAACAGCAGCACGAGTGTCCCTCGCAAAAATCATTATAAAAGTGAAAATATGGACACCGTTGGAAATAAGACACCGATGAGTTACTCACTACCCCGGATGTTAAGACGAGCTTTGGAAAAAGAAGCAATCCTTTTCTCATTATATTTCATTTGTCTTTTAATCGAGTCGTTACCATTTTTCAACTCCTGCAATTTTTGGAAAATACTGTTGTTTCTCTCTATTTCACTTTCTATATTTGAATTGATTTGTCTCCGATAATCAATTACCTTCTCATTAACACTTTTAATCTTGTTTGTTAGTTCGTTTTTAAATTCGTTAAAAAGCTTCATCGACTCGTTAAATTTATCATCAAACATCTTCGTTGAATTTATATAATAGGTTTTCAATTCAAACATTCTCTCTGTATTGTGACGATTAATATCCTCTTTTAAATCTGTCTTCAAGGTATTAAAGACATTATTTGTCAAAATTTGTATTTAAGTTTTCCATAGTTTTTTTTATCCGAGTCAAAAAGCCGTTGATCAAAATATGCTTTATTAATTGCGCTATCCGTTGTTGTAGGATTTGTGAGATGTATGATGGCGGTATTATCAGCATCGTATACATTATCTGTATCACTCCATCGAAGTGCTTTATATGTCTTCTTCGTTTCAATCCGATAACTCGATGCACTTGCATGAGAAAAAACTACTCATGCAATACTACAGGACAAGGTATAATAACCTGGAGTTCAAGCCCGTCCGCCCAACGGAGAGCTCATAGTTATTGGGTATGAGCTGCTGTGATCAATCTTATTCTTGGGGGTTGGATAATTCAACAGTACCGGGAGAAGAAGAAGAAGACGTTACTCCAGTCATAGCCAGCAACATCCATAATAGTTAAAATATATTATCGTGCTTGGCTCATGTACAAATAAATAACAGATTATCGATACAATTCATTTATTTCTTCTTTTATACGATGCAAAATATACTCTCAACGCCTATCCCCTCTAGCCTCCTAAAAAATGTACACGTAGCAATATTTTAATCATAAACTTGGAGGGGATAGTCCATCATCCCGTCACCGGCGGTAGCAAAAGTGTGCTCTTGGTACAGTTGCGTTCACGTTGTTGCAGAATCAACGGTTACTCGGAGGCTGTACAGAAAGTGATACAAATAATCACGATTTGCATCGTTGAAAAATTTGTGACGTATTTTTCTTTACCTCGATAACGCGAACTCAAAACCCAAAAAAAACGGAACAAGACTAAATCTAAGCTCAAACCAAAAAGGGAGCACCAAACGCGAAACCGAAACTTACGTCACCTTCGGCCGTCCGCCCGCACGGATGCATCGACGTCCCGGTGGGCGCCAGTTAATTTTTGTTTCGCCGGTATTAACAACCGGACTAAACTGGAGGTCGGTGGAACGGCCGACCTCCGCAGGGTCGATTTTTGTGTTACCGGAATCGCCAAGCCGGACTAATCTGGAGGTCGATGGAACGGCCGACCTCCGCAGGGCTGATTTTGTTTCGCCGGAATAGCCAAACCGGACTAACCTGGAGGTCGGTGGAACATGCCGACCTCTGCAACGGGAACACACGAAATCGGAACAAAACACACGATATCGCAAACGAGAACTAGACGGTAACGAGAACTAACGCCGATGCATTCGCGAAAGCGAACGGTTGCGGAAATGCACGGTTGCTCAGGATGCGGGTTATGGTCGAAGGGTCGCGATCCTTCGCCAATAAAATAACGCGGAATCGAAAATATCGGAATCTCAAATTTTAATAACGGGAACAATTAATTTGTAGGCTGTGAAGCCACGGGAGCGCACACTAGTGCATCGGGAGCGCTCAGCTGAACGAAGGGTCGGAGCGAGCGTAACGAGAGCGGATCCATACGCAATCGATAAATTACTTAAACAATACAACTCACCGAAACAGCATGATTTATTCCAATAATATGCGGGAACTGAATCTCGCGATACCACGAGAACTTAAACCCAATCACTGCACCTCAAGAGCGTTCTCCAAAACGCATCTCGAGCACAGAAAAATCGGTAAAGAATTCGGAAACGAATCCGCACGAAAACACGGTACACGAGGCCACCGGCGAACGCGCGAAGTGACAGGTAGCGGCAGAGACGCGCGAACCGGAGCGAGAGCGATAGCCGTTGTCTACCGTAGCGCGAGCGAGAACGAATGACTCAGCGCGAGACAATAGCCGAAACCGTAAACATCGGGAGCACGAGAGAGGTCCGAGCAGCCTCGAGGACGACTCCCGGTAGACTGATTAGCCTACGACAATACATCCAACGGGACGTTATGATTACTGCGGGATCCTTACTCGATAGCTACTGCCCTCTCAAACTTTTACAGAGCGTCAATTCAAACGAGAGCTGTACTATATGCGGTTGCTTCGGAATTCGTCGCGATCGTTGCTCCAAATTCAGGGCATGAAAACAAGGCTCTCTTCTCTCAACAAAACGCAGCACAAGGCGCCCATCCTTGCCTGGACCAAAACGCAACTCCGCCTGTTCTCCAACACCCTGGATTATCACCCGAACGGAGTGCCGGGTTTGCACCGGACTTTTACGTATTCGCGACAAAATCTCGTCGGGCTCTCCTCTATTCGTGTTTCTCTGTACGTCGAGATTCCCTCCACCGAATAGATTCGAGGTCCCGACCTTAACCCAGACCTCTAAACGAATCTTTAAGCTTATTTTAAGCTCGTCGTCACACTGAACTAGACAGGCTCGGAAACTCACAAACCTTATCGTACGGGAGCTGGACGGTATCGCAAACAGCGAAAGGGCAGCGAATCGGGAACTGTATTTTTTTTGAATCCGTAGCGATAAGCGTAAAAATGCTATTTAATTGTATTCTTGTGACGGTGATCGGAAAATCACGTCACAAATTATATCAAGAATTGGAGGAGGTGCAAACAGCGGTGAATGGAGAACGTTGGTCGCAACGCTGCACAGCAGGCGTTTCGATAATAAATTCCTATCTGGAATATCTGGATCCTTCGACGGTGTTTTATCAGGGGATGAGTGCACGGGCGGAATATTTGGAGGCTGTCCAGTTCGAGTTGGAATAAAAAATGAAGAGGCGCGTCCGTTTTCAATCTGCACGTGCAATATTGCTGACGATTGCTGTCGTGTGATAACAGCTTCAGCGCAGCTCAGACTTCTGCCGTCTGTTGAGAGCGTAAAACGTGTTCACGGGTTTCAACGACAATATGCGTTGTCCGCATCAAGTGTTTGATATACCCGGAGCAGATCTGGTGTTTAATATTCTGTATTTAAAAGATAAGCATGGTGAGGCATTGCCGAAAGAGGTGGCGGTGCGTTCGACGGATAAACCTCAACGTCGAATGTTGTGGATGGTCTCTTCACCTTATAACGTCGAGGTATTGCCGCCCCAGATACGAAGAATAAATAATTGGCGGACTAAGTAAGTAGACGACAGTACCTATAGGGATTTTTTCAAGATGGCGGCTTTGAGGTGTGGGGATGGTGTGTAGCGTGTTCGGCCGGGGCCGCCAGGCCCGCCGGCTCGCTGCTGGGGTGGTTTTCCCCCTCCCCCCTTCCCCCCCACGCGGGCCCTGTAGGGAGGTGGTGGGTGTCCAGGGTGAGGAGCTGGAGGAGATGTTGCTTCTTCGGCTGCCAAGTCCCGACCAACCGCCCCTGGTCGATCACTTGAGTAGCTCGACTTGAGCTGCGGACGGAGGGGATGATGAAGAGAGGGTAGTGAAGGGAGGGAGTGAGCGTGTAGTGGAAGGGCGTGAGAGCGTGTCGGGGGTGAGTTGGCTGGAGCGCCCGCGGGGCCAGCTGGTGACGGCGTAGCGACGAGTCGCGCCATGTTGGATTTTTGGGGTACGCTGGCGGCCGAGCGGCGGCGGGCCCATCGGTTCGAGTGCGTGAGAGGGGATGCCAGGCGGTGTAGCGCGTAGACGGTATAGCGGTGGATGGCTGAAGTATACGGAGCGCACGGAGAGCTCGTGACGACGTAGCAGCGAGTCGCGCCATCTTGGATTCCGTCAGGCGCTGGCTTGCTGCGGGAAGCAGGGCTCTCGCTGCTGCGCGTAGGGTGTTTCTCGAGGGTAGCTGAATGCTTTGCGTAAGCTAGCTTGGCCGAGCGGGATAAGGCGTTGAATTCAACCTCCGTTTTCCTTGGCAGCGCGAGTTCGATTCCCGCATGGAAAAATTTTTTTTTAGCTTATGTAAAATAAAAGTTATATGAAACGGATGAGGGAAAGGTAAGTAAAAATAGTTTTGGTATATATTTTTATAAAGTTTGCATTTTTATTCTTAAATCTAGATTTACATATTTTTGAATGTATACAAATATTTTTATCTTTATATCTACGTGTACATTTTTCTTTGTGCGTAAATTTGTATGCATATGTGAATCTTCGGTAATTGTTCTCTAAGGTAGTTCTTTTATACGAGCCACCACTGCACGGAAAATGTATTCACGATGAATGCATAATAATTCTTTGGCGATCAACTGCCGTCTGTCTCTCGCCTCTTCATCTCCTCCGTAGATATCTCGTCGGTTTTTCAGGGCTAAAGTTATGCGTTCATCCATCATATATTTGAACGCGATTGACGAGACTTTTTCTCTTGTAGCATTATGCCACTCCTGTATCGTACTCTCAAAACTAATTTCCTCAATGATAATATCTCTGATATCTCGCACAAGCTCGAGTTCGTCTTTAAGTAAACGAATTCTATGATATATGCATTTACTCAGCATCACGAGTCCCTCGTACGTTGTTTTTTGGAAGAGAATACCAACGGGGTACGTATTCTTGGGTCTTTTGTTCCTCTGATACTGTGTTTCTTCGGCACCAAAGTTTTTCTTCACTGAGTCTTTTATTTCCAACAAAATAGCTTTCTCGTTGTAAGCCGTCGTAAAACTTATTTTCTGGCGGCCAAGCGGGTTCATATTCGGAGTTCGATCGTTGGCAGAGCCTTTTTCTGCATTGAACCACGGGGTGATAATTGTCATCCGCTCGCAGAGGTGATGCCACTCGACGACGTTGAGGGAAATCCCTGCCGCGTGACGGCCGGAGAATTTTATTGCCACCTCGAAGTCGTGTCCGTTTACGAGCTCAAGTCCCACCGTGACCATTTTACTAGCCGATGTATTCAGGCTGTATGTTGTGGATAATAACATTGCCTTGCTCAAGGGTTGCCAGCCAATTACAGGGTCAAGCGTATTGTCTTCTTCACGAACTCGCTTCGCCTCGGGCTTTGACGTCAATATTTTTTTCCGGGCCTCCTTTACAGCGTTAGTAAAATTTTCCATTTTATTTTATTTTTATTTTTATTTTTTTTATGTTTTGGATGATATCTGAGAGGAAGTCTGAGCTCTTCAAGCACCGAAAACGTAATGACTCGAGATCAAGACGTCAGCTAGAGCTGTGTTGATGCAATTTTTCAGAGGAGAAGGGGTGAAGACACGCCTCAAAGATGCTAACTTGAGTGGGGGTGAGCGTCGCGGGGGTTGGGACTCGAGAGCTGCGCAAACCACCCCCGCGACGTGGTAATTTTGTGAAGCATCTTCCGACGTGACGTAACGTATCTCATGATTGGTGTATCTCAGCTTGTACACTCTACATATTCTTAAAATAAGACGGAAATTTCCAGGTTCAATAGCTATTCACTGGTTAAACACTATGCGACAAGGACAAACATGTACAACGAGGAAATAAAAGTAAAAATGCGCGAAAAACTCGATCACCATGCAGCTATAGAATTTACAGCAGTTAGGATAGGGCAGCTGACTATAATATGATGACGCGTAGCTGTAATAAAACCCATAAAGAGTAATAATGCAATTTTATAGCCTTTACTCGAAGAATTTTTGCCGCGAGTGACGGGGGTTTTTAGGGTAGAAGACCGTGGTGGGCGTCATTTTTTAAATCTGTAAAATAAAGAAATTCTTTGACCAACCAATGATCACTCCGAATTTGTACAGTGGAAGGAGTTGCTGGTCAAGAGAAAAACTATAAGTCTAAGTGTTTCCGCGGAAAGTTATTCTGTTTCGTTCATCGGTGCAAACGTCATGCATCTTCAGTGTTTATTCTGTCGTCGTAGCGTTTTGTGTAATTTTTGTTCGTCTGTGTCTAGTGAACGAAATAGTTATTACAATGGTTGACGCAATTGTACGTGCCATTATTAGTGCGATCGTGAAAGTTTTGGCAGTCAACCCTACGCGAGCAGTGGAGAGGTTGTTGCTGAAATCTACAGATCGGATGATAAAGTGTATTCGAGGTCCGGCTTTGATAAGGCGGGTCAAATGCTTCCTGGACCACCTAACTATGGCCCAGATTATTAAAATGTACAACGAGGGTATATTTAGTGAAAGCTATGAGGTGCTGAAGATAGTGTGCCAGGCTGTCAACGGATCCTCGTATAAAAATTCGCGGGATGCTGCAACACTCCGCGACGAGGTTGCACGGCTTGGTAAGTGTAGTTCAAGTGTTTGTTGTTTTAATTCGTGTTAGGTTGTGTAATTCCGTAACTAATTATTAAATATATGCATTACTAATTACAGAAGTCCTTCGAAACGAGGGAGCAGCGCGAAACGCTGCAGCCGCAGCTGTACGGGAGGCCGAACGAGCGTTGCAGGAGGCTACTGCGAAATTGAATGATGCGCGGGCTATCGCAGAGGTCCACGATATCCCATGGGAAAACGAAGGTACGTGTTAAAAGTTAAAAGTTAAAAGTTAAAAGTTAAAAGTTAAAAGTTAAAAGTTAAAAGTTAAAAGTTAAAAGTTAAAAGTTAAAAGTTAAAAGTTAAAAGTTAAAAGTTAAAAGTTAAAAGTTAAAAGTTAAAAGTTAAAAGTTAAAAGTTGAAAGTTGAAAGTTGAAAGTTGAAAGTTGAAAGTTGAAAGTTGAAAGTTGAAAGTTGAAAGTTGAAAGTTGAAAGTTGAAAGTTAAAAGTTAAAAGTTGAAAGTTGAAAGTTAAAAGTTAAAAGTTAAAAGTTAAAAGTTAAAAGTTAAAAGTTAAAAGTTAAAAGTTAAAAGTTAAAAGTTAAAAGTTAAAAGTTAAAAGTTAAAAGTTAAAAGTTAAAAGTTAAAAGTTAAAAGTTAAAAGTTAAAAGTTAAAAGTTAAAAGTTAAAAGTTAAAAGTTAAAAGTTAAAAGTTAAAAGTTAAAAGTTAAAAGTTAAAAGTTAAAAGTTAAAAGTTAAAAGTTAAAAGTTAAAAGTTAAAAGTTAAAAGTTAAAAGTTAAAAGTTAAAAGTTAAAAGTTAAAAGTTAAAAGTTAAAAGTTAAAAGTTAAAAGTTAAAAGTTAAAAGTTAAAAGTTAAAAGTTAAAAGTTAAACGTTAAAAGTTGAAAGTTAAAAGTTAAAAGTTAAAAGTTAAAAGTTAAAGTTAAAAGTTAAAAGTTAAAAGTTGAAAGTTGAAAGTTGAAAGTTGAAAGTTGAAAGTTGAAAGTTGAAAGTTGAAAGTTGAAAGTTGAAAGTTGAAAGTTGAAAGTTGAAAGTTGAAAGTTGAAAGTTGAAAGTTGAAAGTTGAAAGTTGAAAGTTGAAAGTTGAAAGTTGAAAGTTGAAAGTTGAAAGTTGAAAGTTGAAAGTTGAAAGTTGAAAGTTGAAAGTTGAAAGTTGAAAGTTGAAAGTTGAAAGTTGAAAGTTGAAAGTTGAAAGTTGAAAGTTGAAAGTTGAAAGTTGAAAGTTGAAAGTTGAAAGTTGAAAGTTGAAAGTTGAAAGTTGAAAGTTGAAAGTTGAAAGTTGAAAGTTGAAAGTTGAAAGTTGAAAGTTGAAAGTTGAAAGTTGAAAGTTGAAAGTTGAAAGTTGAAAGTTGAAAGTTGAAAGTTGAAAGTTGAAAGTTGAAAG
>CAKJTD010000103.1:1406376-1642145 GCA_917499995.1 Ichneumon xanthorius
AGGTTAAAGGTTAAAGGTTAAAGGTTAAAGGTTAAAGGTTAAAGGTTAAAGGTTAAAGGTTAAAGGTTAAAGGTTAAAGGTTAAAGGTTAAAGGTTAAAGGTTAAAGGTTAAAGGTTAAAGGTTAAAGGTTAAAGGTTAAAGGTTAAAGGTTAAAGGTTAAAGGTTAAAGGTTAAAGGTTAAAGGTTAAAGGTTAAAGGTTAAAGGTTAAAGGTTAAAGGTTAAAGGTTAAAGGTTAAAGGTTAAAGGTTAAAGGTTAAAGGTTAAAGGTTAAAGGTTAAAGGTTAAAGGTTAAAGGTTAAAGGTTAAAGGTTAAAGGTTAAAGGTTAAAGGTTAAAGGTTAAAGGTTAAAGGTTAAAGGTTAAAGGTTAAAGGTTAAAGGTTAAAGGTTAAAGGTTAAAGGTTAAAGGTTAAAGGTTAAAGGTTAAAGGTTAAAGGTTAAAGGTTAAAGGTTAAAGGTTAAAGGTTAAAGGTTAAAGGTTAAAGGTTAAAGGTTAAAGGTTAAAGGTTAAAGGTTAAAGGTTAAAGGTTAAAGGTTAAAGGTTAAAGGTTAAAGGTTAAAGGTTAAAGGTTAAAGGTTAAAGGTTAAAGGTTAAAGGTTAAAGGTTAAAGGTTAAAGGTTAAAGGTTAAAGGTTAAAGGTTAAAGGTTAAAGGTTAAAGGTTAAAGGTTAAAGGTTAAAGGTTAAAGGTTAAAGGTTAAAGGTTAAAGGTTAAAGGTTAAAGGTTAAAGGTTAAAGGTTAAAGGTTAAAGGTTAAAGGTTAAAGGTTAAAGGTTAAAGGTTAAAGGTTAAAGGTTAAAGGTTAAAGGTTAAAGGTTAAAGGTTAAAGGTTAAAGGTTAAAGGTTAAAGGTTAAAGGTTAAAGGTTAAAGGTTAAAGGTTAAAGGTTAAAGGTTAAAGGTTAAAGGTTAAAGGTTAAAGGTTAAAGGTTAAAGGTTAAAGGTTAAAGGTTAAAGGTTAAAGGTTAAAGGTTAAAGGTTAAAGGTTAAAGGTTAAAGGTTAAAGGTTAAAGGTTAAAGGTTAAAGGTTAAAGGTTAAAGGTTAAAGGTTAAAGGTTAAAGGTTAAAGGTTAAAGGTTAAAGGTTAAAGGTTAAAGGTTAAAGGTTAAAGGTTAAAGGTTAAAGGTTAAAGGTTAAAGGTTAAAGGTTAAAGGTTAAAGGTTAAAGGTTAAAGGTTAAAGGTTAAAGGTTAAAGGTTAAAGGTTAAAGGTTAAAGGTTAAAGGTTAAAGGTTAAAGGTTAAAGGTTAAAGGTTAAAGGTTAAAGGTTAAAGGTTAAAGGTTAAAGGTTAAAGGTTAAAGGTTAAAGGTTAAAGGTTAAAGGTTAAAGGTTAAAGGTTAAAGGTTAAAGGTTAAAGGTTAAAGGTTAAAGGTTAAAGGTTAAAGGTTAAAGGTTAAAGGTTAAAGGTTAAAGGTTAAAGGTTAAAGGTTAAAGGTTAAAGGTTAAAGGTTAAAGGTTAAAGGTTAAAGGTTAAAGGTTAAAGGTTAAAGGTTAAAGGTTAAAGGTTAAAGGTTAAAGGTTAAAGGTTAAAGGTTAAAGGTTAAAGGTTAAAGGTTAAAGGTTAAAGGTTAAAGGTTAAAGGTTAAAGGTTAAAGGTTAAAGGTTAAAGGTTAAAGGTTAAAGGTTAAAGGTTAAAGGTTAAAGGTTAAAGGTTAAAGGTTAAAGGTTAAAGGTTAAAGGTTAAAGGTTAAAGGTTAAAGGTTAAAGGTTAAAGGTTAAAGGTTAAAGGTTAAAGGTTAAAGGTTAAAGGTTAAAGGTTAAAGGTTAAAGGTTAAAGGTTTAAGGTTAAAGGTTAAAGGTTAAAGGTTAAAGGTTAAAGGTTAAAGGTTAAAGGTTAAAGGTTAAAGGTTAAAGGTTAAAGGTTAAAGGTTAAAGGTTAAAGGTTAAAGGTTAAAGGTTAAAGGTTAAAGGTTAAAGGTTAAAGGTTAAAGGTTAAAGGTTGAAGGTTGAAGGTTGAAGGTTGAAGGTTGAAGGTTGAAGGTTGAAGGTTGAAGGTTGAAGGTTGAAGGTTGAAGGTTGAAGGTTGAAGGTTGAAGGTTGAAGGTTGAAGGTTGAAAGTTAAAAGTTAAAAGTTAAAAGTTAAAAGTTAAAAGTTTTAAATTTTTTATTTTTCAGTTTCTATGACTCTGGAAGATGATGAGCTCGCCAACATCACGGCGAATCTTTCGATGGAGTCCGGCGATGCCGAGGGGGATGAGGTAACCGCGGCAGTGGGCCAAAATTTTGATGTGTCTTCCATCCTCGGATATGGCGGTGCCGGTGAGCTGAAGAACTCGAGACTCGATCTGTCCGATGGCGGTGAGGAGATCACCGAACCAGTCGCGAACTCCACGCAGATCGGTGGAGGGCGAGGACGAGGATTGCTCGACGTGTCCGTCGTCGACATTTCTCCGGTTTCGGAAGGTTCACGGACTCAGCAACCGACATTACGAACCCCTGCGTTTGAGCCGGTCGCAGGGCCTTCGCGAGAAAGAACGCCATCACCACACCCTCAAAACGATGGTAACGAGACTATGGGAGACTCGCTACACTTCGGGGCAGGATTGATGGAGGATACTGCCGCCGAAATACAGAGCGTTCCGGAGGCTGTAGAAGCAGCACCGCGAGGCCCCGTGATTGACCCCGTAGCAGGACCGTCAACAGAGCCGCACGACGAGGAGGTTATCGCTAGACCTCTATCGCAAAATACTGACGAAGAAGAACTACCAGCGCAGTAACCATCCGGTGAGTAAAAAATTACTTACCGCGTAGAAACCAGGCAGTGGTTTAATAAATTTAAGAATATGGGTACGGTAATGACCGTTAAGATCCGCGAGCCACCGCCAGATATAAATCCACTAGAGTGGTTAGAGGATGCGATACGCGAGCTACACGCGATCATCGTGAGTGGGAGTGAACCCACAGATATGGTAGGTGTAGAGTTTCGTTCGAACGCGTTCACGAGGGGGCCCGCGGGGATTTAGTTCAGGCCCGTCACAGATTTTTATTTCGAAAATTTATTTACCGTGATAAATAGCGTCTCCCATAGTGCCACGGGTTTTTGTATTGAGGATTCTTTTACAATTACAAGCAACATCGTCTCCATGCCCGTAGGAGCGGGGAGGGCCAAAAAATTAAAGGGTGACGAATTTTGGAAGAAAAGAACCGTAATTCAATTTAAAAATAAAGACAACCTCTGTCTTCCGCGGAGTATTGTAGCAGGGAAAGTTTACGCGGAACGTGGGCAAGTGCGACAAGGCGTTCTCGCAAAGCGCTGGGACAATGTACGCAGAGATAGATCGGTACTACAGAAAACATTAGCTGTCGAATTAGTCCGAGCGGCAAATATTGAAATACCGGAGACAGGTTGTGGTATGCCCGAACTCCGGGCTTTCCAAGAGGTACTGGCCTGGGAGGGTATAGCTCTGGTGATGTTCGACACCGCCACATTCGGTAGTAGCGAGCCGCCACTATTTAATGGCATCGAAACCGTAGAACGTTGTGTACCCAAAGTGTTACATCGAATATATCTATTGTATGATGATCGTCACAACCATTACGGGCTTGTTCTGAAGCTTCCCGCGGCAGCTGGTACATCTTTTTTTTTGCACCCCGTGTGGTCTCGCGTACGATAGAATAACGGGTCATCGATGTGGGCAGAGATGTCCATGCTGTATGACCAGTCCACCGTGCGATCCAGAACCAGAAAAAATTCGTTGTGAGTATTGCTGGCGTTTCTTCCGCGGCAATGATTGCTTTGTACGTCATAAGACGATCGGTACGCATGGGCCTCAATCGTGTCTCTGCGATAAGCTGCAAACGTGTCGAACGCGCCTGAGACAGGTGTACAAAAAAGATGCTGCAAAGCATGAGTGTGCTCAATTCTATTGCAGAATTTGTAAAGAGAAACGCCCAGAAAATGACATGTGTTTCATGGCACCGCTGCGTTCTGCAAAAATATCGGACCGACCCGATTTATTTATTTTTTACGATTTTGAAACTAGACAGGAACTCCAAGTCGAAGGAGTAGCGGGAACGTTTAAGCACGAGGTAAATCTCTGTGTCAGCCAGCAACGCTGTACGCAGTGTATCGATCAGCCCGACGATGTATGGGAGTGCATACTGTGCAGGGAGGACGGGGAGAAAATTTTTAAACAAAATGCTCTGGCAGCGTTCGTCGAATTTGTTTTAAAAAAAAGAGACAACGTTGGGAACGTTATCTGCATTGCTCACAATGCTAAGGGTTTTGATGCCCAATTTATACTCAAATATATCGTTGAAGAGAAACGCGAATTGCCGAAATTAATAACGAACGGGACAAGTATTATGGAGATGCAGGTCGGCTCTGCAAAGTTTATCGATAGTTTAAACTACTTTCATATGCCACTTAGTAAACTTCCAACAACATTCGGTTTGGGAGAAAATGTATACAAAGGCACCTTCCCGCATCTCTTCAACAGATTAGCTAACCAGGAGTATAAAGGACCGCTTCCTCCCCTCGCAGACTATTCGCCCGATACATTGTCAAACGGAGACCGTGAATCACTGATCGAATGGTATGAGAAAACAAAGCGCGCGGGGTACGAGTTTGATTTTCAAAAGGAGATCATCACTTACTGCCAGACTGACGTGACCATTCTCCGGAAGGCTTGTGCTGCTTTTCGTAGAATTTTTATAGAGAAAGGTGACGTGTGTCCGTTTACCGAAGCCGTAACGATTGCCTCCGCATGTAATAAAGTTTTCCGCCGAAACTTTTTAGAGAAAGATAAAATGTCGGTCTTGCCGCGAAACGGGTATCGGCGATCCGACAAACAATCAGCGATAGCAATAGAGTGGTTGCTGTGGAAAGAGCACCTTTATGGAAAACCGATTGAACATGCGGGACGCGGCCGGGAACACAAATTACTTGACGGCACGCGCGTAGACGGTTATGTTCAAACAGATGACGGTGTAGAGCATGTTCTACAATTCCACGGGTGCTTTTTCCACGGATGCGATAAGTGTTACACCAACCCTTGTAAACGTGACGAAGACTGGTGTGGTAGCACTCTAAACGATCGATTTATGCATACTTTAAACACCTCGGCGCGAATTAAATCTCTCGGATACACGCTTCACGAGATCTGGGAGTGTGAGTATATTAAACTCAAGAGTAGAGACCCGACAATCAAGGCTATTGTAAGCGGACACCCGGTTTTGATGGATCAACCGCTCAACCCCCGCGACGCGTTTTTCGGTGGCCGCACCGGAAATACCCGCAGCTACTACGAAATTAAGGGTACCGAGAAAATCCAATATTCTGACGTGTGTTCACTGTATCCTTTCATATGCAAGTACGGTCGCTTTCCGGTAGGTCATCCTACAGTATACACAGCCGATACATGCGGCCAGATACTAGGCCCGAACAATGACATTACGAGTGTCGAAGGTCTGATCCGGTGCAGAGTTTTACCTCCTCGAAATCTCTATCACCCCGTACTCCCTGTACGGATGCATAATAGACTGATGTTTGCATTATGTCGAAAATGCTGTGAGGAGATGTGCCAGGAAGCATGTCCGCACGAGAACGAGGCTGATAGAGTTTTCGAGGGGACTTGGGTATCGTGCGAACTCCAGAAGGCTATCGAGAAGGGTTACAAAATCGTAAGCGTATACGAAATCTGGCAATACGCGGTCGAGCAGTATAACCGGGATATTCAGGGTACAGGACTCTTTGCCGAGTACATTAACCTCTGGCTTAAAATAAAGCAAGAGGCTAGCGGCTGGCCTACAGAGTGCACAACCGAAGCCTCTAAAGCCGCGTACCTTGCTAGCTTTCGCGCCGCCGAGGGTATAGAGTTAGACCGTGATCGTATCGAAGTAAACTCAGGGTTAAGATCGGTTGCTAAACTTTGTTTAAATTCATTTTGGGGGAAATTCGGGCAACGCGAAAACCTCCCAAAGATGGAGGTTGTCACGACTCGGCAAAGGCTTTTAGAGCTCTTGTCTGACGAGAGTTGTGAGATAAATAAAATAATCAACGTCAATGATGATGTGATGTACGTGGCCTGGCAGAAAACCGTAGAAACTACAGATATAAATCCCAACGTGAACGTTGTTATTGCTGCTTACACAACAGCACAGGCTAGATTGAAGCTGTACACGTATCTCGAGCAGTTAGATAATCGCGTCCTCTACTATGACACTGACTCATGTATATATGTAAGCACCGGCACCGTAGGGGAATATAACCCGCCTCTCGGGAATCTCCTCGGCGACATGACGAACGAGTTGAAGGATTACGGTAGTGGTAGTTTCATTAAACGTTTCGTCTCCGGTGGACCTACGTTTTACGGATATCTAGTGCAGGGCCCCGACGGTAAAGAGACGTCGACTTGTAAAGTAAAAGGTATCGGGCTCAACTTTAAAAATGGCAAAAAAATTAACTTTGATTCGATTTGCAGTTTAATCAGAGAGCCCGGCACAAGTATATCCGTAAAATTTAGTGCCATAAGACGAGATGTTTTCCACCAGGTAACCACACGGCAGGAGATGAAAACGTGTAGACCGGTTCTCGTGAAGAGACGGCTATATGGTCAGCATGATTCTCTGCCATATGGGTACATATAATAAGTTTGTAAATTATTATAAATAGTTGTTAATAAAATGTTTTTTTTGTTTAATTTTAGGTGGGGGGTCTATGTGGGATTTGTATCCCGAGTTGTAGATATATATTTATATATCAGGCAGTTTTTACAAAATAAGAATTATTTGGTTTTTTTTGCGCTTCGTATCCCGAATTGTAAAATATATATTACGAATTCATGTAAAACAAATAAATGTTTTATTTTGTACATTGTCCCATGTTTTATTTAAATCATTTTCCTTTCCTATCATACGTCCGTACAAGCTTCATATGACATATATATTCGCGCGCGCGAGAGGAGCGCTCATGGAGCCGACTACGGTTGTGGTAGTGATAATTTATAGTCTAATATTTTATTCAGTTTTTATTTATTCTAATTTTGTGTATTAGTTTCAGATCTAAACCCAACGATATCACCGCTGAACAATAGTGCTGTAGCATTTTTGTGGGCAGACTTGGAGAAAGACTCCGGATACCGCACCGATTCCTTTTAAGAGGAGATATCGAGAGGCTGTGAGCGAGAGCGAGAGAGAGAGAGAGAGAGAGACAGAAAGCGCGAGAGTATAGAGAATAAAAATAAAAAATATGTATTTTTGTAGTTACTAAATAAATTTGTTATCAGAATCACGGTATATTACTGCTTCCAAACCTTATCGCTCCTCATTATTTAATATGGACCCGCGTTGGAAACATCCCTGGACCTCTATCATCGCCGGTCCTACGGGCTGCGGTAAAACATGCTTCGTTAAGAAGTTTTTAAAATATATTCCGGCTATGGCTGATGTTGAGTTTCCGCGTATTCTTTTTTATTATTCGGAATGGCAGGAGGGATATACCCATTATGGTAAAAATATCGAATTTTTGGAAGGTCTACCTCAAAATTCAGATATTGCTGGTGATCGAAGACCAAAACTCATAATAATCGACGATTTAATGCGCGAGTCCTCAATTGGCGAGATAGTAGATTTATTCACAAAAGGGAGTCATCATAAGAATATTAGCGTTATTTTTATAACGCAAAATATTTTTCACCAGGGTCGTGGACAGCGCGATATTTCTTTAAACACGAATTATATCGTAGCATTTAAAAATCCTCGCGATCGAGCGCAGATCTCGCATCTTGCACGACAGATCTATCCTGAAGACCCGAAATTTTTACAAGAAGCTTACCATGATGCGACGTCAAAACCACACGGTTATTTACTTCTAGATTTGAAACAGTCTACGCCCGATAATTATCGATTCCGCACCTGTATTTTTCCGGATGATGCTCATAATTTTGTATATGTGCCAAAACGAGGATCCGGTTCTCGGTGATTTGTAAAGTATAAATAGGTCGTAACGAATGTACGAACATCATTCGAGTCTCTGCTACGGCTCCAACAACAACGGCTAAAGCTTCGCTTGGGAAGAAGAATATAATCTTACTGCATGTTCTATGCCATCTGGAGAAACATCAGCGCGATTCATTATTGCACAAGATAGATCGAAACGGTGTTCGATGTATTTGTGAGTGCGCGTTAAATACATTAAACGGTGCAGTCCCGCTGAAAAAGAGTGAAAGAATAAAACTATCCAAATATAAAAAAATTTTACGGCGTCTCGTAAATAAAACTGGTAGTTGGAAGACGAAAAAACGTGTAATTGTGCAAAAGGGACGTGGATTCTTACTACCTCTTCTTCTTCCAATCATAGGCACTGTGCTGTCTAATATTTTCACACGTAATTGACAAGATGCAGCACGCAAAGAAAATGGTTTTAGTGTCTCAAGATGCTGTCATGCCATCGCGCGAGCAGATAGAACAAACACGCTCCGTTCAAACACCCGGCACGACACTCAGTAGACTCGATGCCGAAATGGATGATATACTACGCTCAGTAACTCCTGCGAACGAACGAGAGAAATGGAAACTTTACCAGCAAGTTTTACAACGTCACCAATTCTTTGTCGACGAGGAGAGGCGACCTAAAATTAACACAACCTCTTCGGTAAGTGCCAAACCTGCCGAGCAAGCATCTGAGGAAACGGTCCAGACAACTACTCAAGCTGAGAAAATATCTGACGAAGTTATCCTGGCTAGTGTACCAAAAACATATAGAAGACAAGCGGAACAGTTATTGAATCATTTGCATGTTAACTCCAACACCACTCTAACGTGGGATAAATCGGGAGTGGTCCATATCAACGGTGAACCAATAAAAGAATCGAATATTATAGATCTTGTAAATGATACTATGCGCCATCGAAAAACTGTGCGTGCCATTGGTCGTGAGCAATTTGGAAATGAACTCAGGCGTTTAGGGATCCCTCGTGAATTTATCGGTAATACAAGTCTATTGTACGAGAGTCTGTTGCTCAACACACCTGTAAACTCTAGACGAAACTTGGCAAAGTCAAATCCCAATACACCGGATACAAGTCAGAATAGCTTAAATTTATCAGGCAACAGGCGTCGAACTCCTACTAGTGACTCGATACGATCGTGGAAAACATTAAAACTGCAATAAAAATAGAATGGATTTATTAAAGAAGTTTTATTATGATCCTACGCATCACGCTGGATACGCCGGAGCCCCAAATCTAATTCATGCGGCTGATAAAGAGAAAATTCCTCGTAAAGATGTCACTAACTGGTTAAGAACACAGGATGCTTACACACTACACAGACCTATACGACGACGATTTCCGCGACGACACTACGCCGTCGATAATATCGATGACGTGTGGGAAGCTGATCTCGTTGATCTACGCTCTCTTAAAGATGAAAATGACGGCTCTGTTTATCTTTTAGTGGTTATTGATGTTCTCAGCAAGTATGCATGGGTTGAGACGCTGCGTGATAAAACTTGTGCAGAAACTACAGAAGGGTTCAAACGAATACTCTCTCGAAGCAGTGGTCGAGCGCCTGTATGGCTACAGACAGATCGAGGCAAAGAATTTGTCGGTAGCGTTTTGCAGCGATTTTTGAAGAGTCGTGGAATAAATTTCCGAGTGGCCCGAAACCCCGATATCAAAGCCGCTATTGTAGAACGTTTCAACAGAACATTAAAGGAGCGGATGTGGCGATATTTTACACATAAAAATACACGACGCTATATCGATGTATTACAATCTATAGTCCAAGCTTACAACGACACAAAACACTCTACTATCAAGATGCAACCGGCGGCCGTGACTCTGTACAATGCGTCGGTCGCGCGTGCGAATATGGTGAAACGATACAGTCCGTGTCACAAAGTGCCTAAATACAAGGTCGGTGAGCTTGTACGTATCAGTAAAGCAAAGTCTGCGTTCGAGAAAGGTTACGAAGCTCGCTGGAGTGAAGAAATATTCAGGATTCACAAGATTCTTACGAACAGACAGCCGCCCATATATGAACTGGTTGATCTGAACGACGAGGAAATTGACGGATTTTTCTATGAAGAAGAATTGAGTATCGTAAAGAAAGAGATTGAAACGGAAGAATTTTTAATTGAAAAAATTCTCAAGACTAAAGGCAAAGGCCGTAATAAACAATATTTTGTTAGCTGGAGAGGATACCCCGAAAAATTTAATTCCTGGATTCCCGCAAAAGATATAGTGAACTAGTAGCAAAATAAAAAATAAAAAATGAGAGATCAATTTTACCTCGTGCTACCGAGTAACAGTAGTATGAAGTACTACCCGAATAATACGGTAACACACTATATAACACAGCTTCCAAAGCAATTGAAGATGCCTGGAGAATGGGTCGTAGCCTTAACAGAAATTCAATTTCCCCGTACATTTCTGCATGTAGATGAAACAAATGAACCACACGGTACGGCATCCCCGATTACCGCTTGTAGTACTCATGAGTGGGTTTACAGTAAACTTAAACCCAAAAAGACTCTCGTATCATGGGGTAGCAGCAACCCTCCCACACACCCGGTCCGTAAAGGGGTTACATCAGATGATGCTGTTAACACCCGCAAGCGAAAATATATTAATCCCCCAAAAACTCACGAGGTTATAATTCCTGCTGGACTCTACGCTAGTGTTAAAGCCCTAATCGACACCATCAATGAAACGGATATATTCAAAGACCATATTCGTCTCGAATATAATGAGGATATTGGAGGGATTGTAAGCCTGAAACGAATACCTGATAGCTGTATTATAGATGAATGTGCTCGACCACATCTTATATTGGGTATTGTGTGTTACACCGATCCCCTAAGGGTTACGGGCTCCTTCACTTTCTTCCTCCTCCTTCCTTATCCGCGGTCGCCGGTTCGATTCTTGGGCCCGGAGCTTCGTCGCGCCCCGTCAGGTGTCAGTAGTCCCGGACATACGGATATAGTCGTAGTTCGTACGTCCTATCTCCGGAGCTATGTCCCCGTCCGTTTTCCTTTCACCTACGGGCCTTCAGTCTCGGGAATCGAACCCGCGACACCTTTTCCCAGTCTTTCGGTTTCCCATACCGAGGCGCTGGTCCTTTCCTCTGGACCTACTATTATAGTGGGTTCCGAACCACTTTTTCGCAGATAAAAACACCACAGAAAATTCTTGGTGCTTGCCGGGAATCGAACCCGGGCCTACTGCGTGTGAAGCGCGCGCCGAGACCACTCGGCCACGCTCACCCTTGACCACATCTTATATGTTTGGGCGATAAAATCTCTAAAGCTTTAGGCTTTGAACCCGGAAAAATTAAGGATATCCATGCCCAGTGAAAATTTATCGCAAATTATCCTGCTAACTTATCGCTATCGCTTCCTGATAAACTATTCGTATATACAGATATATGTGAAAATTATATAACCGGCGATGCTCAGACACCTCTGTTACGCATCGTACCTGTAGATAATACAAATTATATTTATGGGTCTACGCAAACTAAATCATTCTCCCCGCCGATTTACATACCTTTATTACGGACTGAATTCGGCACGATCGAGATAGATATTGTTGTACGCGCGTACCCCCCTTTCTTTTTCCCCCCACGCGGAGCCTAACTTCCGCTCGTTAGCTTCAAAACCGTCATTATTATAGATGTCCCGGCCTACCCGGGTATACCTATATTGTTCTCCATCGCATACCGATATAAGCGACTCAGGGACACTAGCAATATACCAGCCTGTACATATACCTTTATCCCGCGTCGCACACCGCGGGTATATCTATATTCTTTGTGTACTCGCTCGCCGCGTCCACCGTAGTATACCTATAGATGTGAGGCCTTCGCGTTCGCGCGCCGCCGGTATATCTATATCGTCCGGTCTTATCGCCTTCGGACAATAGTTCCCCGGGCCCGGGCAATAATTCCTCGGCTAACGCGTCAACTCGGCATACCGCGTGCCGAGTGACGTCACCGGCAGCGCGCGATAGCGATGCGGCACGCGTAAACGAAAAATATGATTGTCTTCCGACAATGTTTTCTCCCCCCCTAATTAACTAATTTACTCCGTTCTTTCCACCGTTGGGAAGGTAACCGTTTTAGCTTCCCAACGATACCCCTCACGTGGGGAGTTTAGTTATTCTAAGACCCCCTACTTATGAATACAAATATTCGATATTTCCCACGATCGATTTACTCAGGTTTCCCGTAAACGGGAGATTATCCCGCTCCATCGATCGATCTTCGTTAATTAAATAAAGTGTTTTACGGTCACCGAATAGGACCGGCCCGCTAGGGAAGTTTAGGTGTAGTTTTCCCCGCTCTATCGCCTCGCATTTTCCAAAACCATTATTCCCAAAGGTTCGGAAATTATTCCGCATTTTCTGTAAAAATTTAAGTTGCGTGTAAATCACGGTATTACGAAATAATTCTTTTTGTTAACTATTTTCATATCAATCACGTCGACTTATATGTCAAAAAATTCCTCATTTTCCACCATTCATAATACATAGTATTGTATCGATTCCGTGAAGGGGGAGAGGCAAGCTGGCCGAATCCCTATCGTAATCGTGACGCGAATTTCGCGAGTTGAACACGCGCGCACTGATTTTCGACGGGAGCCTTTCTCCAGGGTCCGCGCTCGCTAATACAGTTCGGCCAGCTCGCCTCATATGAGCTCTCGTCATACGACAACAGTGTCTTGTACGCAAACCAGTAAACGCCTACCGATCACTACTCTACTCTGATTCTTTTTCTTTGACTTCGGCCTTCCTCGGACATTCTCCATCGACACGCAACATCGACGCTCGGCTCGCCCACGGGACATCCACGTCTTCTCTACAAATTCAAATCCGCTCTTTTCAGAGCGATATCAAACGTAGCCGACCCTCAAATTTTCCTCCTCCCTTCCCCCCTTTCGACCCGTCGACTCGGACACTCGTCGCACCCTTCGGGGCAGCACGGCCGTCGAGTTGCGGGACGGAGGGTGCCCTCCTTTGCTCCCGCTCTCTATCTCGCACATCCGCCTCCTTGTGCTCTCGTACCGCCTCGAACTCCCGCCGAGCGGGAAGCTCGCCCGGCCGAGACGCAGGGGGTTACCTGGTCTCCCGATTAAGGTCCTTCCGACTCATCGCGTTGCCCCCGCTGGAGCGCGCGCCGCAAACGAGTCTCTCCTACGCTCATCGACACCGTCGAGTACATCGAACGCGACGGGTATCTGAAACCCGTGATCCCTCCGTCGATGCCCAAGCGCGCCGGCCGAAAGCGCTTCCTCGCGCACGGAAAACATATTGCGGCTTTAAGGAAACCAGCACGGGGACTTAGCTGGCTCCTCGAGCAGGAAGCGAAGGACGAGGAGAACGTCGAAACGCGAGCGCGGGAGGCCCTCCCGACCTTGCTCCGCGAGCGCCCCAGCGCACCGCTTCCACCGTTGTTCATCGCGACTCCCACACCTCGTCGCGAATCGCCCAAGCCACGGATAATTCGAGAAGACATCCTCGAGACTCGCATTCAGATCGTCCGCGCTCGCGCTGTCGAGCCATACATCCCCGAACGGGTAATTCCGGGTCCTCCACCCCCTGACGTCCCGTACATCCCGTCTGGCCCACCTATAATCATACGGGATCTGACTGCCTCGTTCCCCTCGGACGTTCCCGTACCCTCCGAACTCGCCGGGAAATAAGTTTTCCCTTATTTTTATTTTTATTTTTATTTTTATTTTTTTTGAGGAACTCGATTCATGGGAATCGACTTCATCAATATAAGGACCGACACTGGTAAACCTGTACCATTCCAGAGTGGAACGTTGACCGCTACATTACATTTTAAGCGTATACGATAAAATATTTCGCTATGGATCGATATATTGATCATTACGAGAGCCAGGTCGGCGGCGGTGTTGATCGTGTTTTCATTGGGGCTCCCTATCAACGAGGCCATGGTCTAGGAAGCTTTCTCAGTGGTTTATTTCGACGTGCATTACCATTGCTCACTCGTGGCGCTCGCGCTGTCGGAAAAGAAGCGCTACATGCTGGTATGAATATATTGGGTGATGTTGCGCACAACACTCCCTTCAAAGATTCATTCAGAGCCCGTATGACTGAGAGTGGGAGAAATTTGAAGCGCAACGCCGACGAAACATTTGAGAGTCTCATGCAGGGTTCAGGATATAAAATACAGGACCGCTCGGCACAGCATCATTCGTTGTTTGGTCACGCTAGTCCTCACATCGGTACTCCTACACTTAGAGCTCTAAAATATACTAAAACTCGTAAGCCTAGAAAAGCTACAAAGAAAAAGAAAAAAGTTTCAACCGATAAACGTAGTAAGAAAAAAGGGCGTAAATCAGCAAAGCCTAAGAAAAAACCTACCAGAAAAACTAAAAAAACAAAAATTGTTAAGCGTAAAAAACGCACCGTTGCAGATATATTTGGCTAATCAACTAAATAAAATGTCTTTCTTACACGCGCACTCTTGCGAGTGCTTAAAATCAGAGCTGGATTTATTCACTCTCCCACCAACGCAGACAAGTATAGAAGGTTCTCAAGGAATTCATTATAAGCCCATTTCTTCACTGACAGATGAGGCTCCCATTGAATTTGTTGTCTCCGGTCATGGTGATGAATACATTGATCTAGCCCATACAATGCTAAACTTACGTATTAAGTTACAACCCAGGAACGGCGCCGTTGACGCTCATGATAAAGTAGCACCTGTTAACAATCTACTGCATTCATTATTCAATCAACTAGATGTATCATTCAACCAGAAACTTGTATCACCCTCGAATAATGCCTATGCGTACCGATCATACATTGAATCACTACTGACTTACAAGGCTTCAACAAAAGCCTGTCAACTCGGTGCCAGTATGTGGATAGATGATACACCGTCATTTTTCAACTCTCAACCAGTTTCGACGGCTCCGCCGGCTGAGGGTAGACAAGCCCCCGTGCAAGCGAACAAAGGTTTAGCCGCGAGGCAGGCTATAATGGCGAATGGTAAAACGGTAGATCTTACTGGATATCTACATTCTGATATCTTCAATCAGGAAAAGTTTTTACTCAACGGTGTTGAACTACGCCTTCGTCTTATACGGTCGAGAGATGCTTTTTGTCTTATGGACGCGTCTGGGAAGGATTATACGGTGCATATAGTCGATGCTAGTCTCATTGTCCGACGTGTTAAAATTAGTCCGGGTGTTTTACTAGCACATGCTAAGGCTTTGAGTAGAGGAACGGCTAAATATCCGTTTACTCGAGTTGAAGTGAAACCATTTACTATTCATGCCGGTGTTCACGGTGAAACACTTGATAATGTTGTACTTGGTCAGCTTCCGAGACGAATCGTACTGGGCTTGGTCGATAATCGAGCCTTCAATGGAGATAGAACTATGAATCCGTTTCATTTTCACCACTACTCATTAAATTTCTTATCCCTCTACGTAGACGGTGTACAGGTACCTAGTAAGCCTCTGCAACCTGATTATGATGAAGGCCTTTACACCGAGTCGTATCATACTCTAGTTTCTGGTACGGGAATACTTTGGGATGACGATAGTTGTGGTGTAACAAAAGATGCGTATCCGTTTGGTAACTGTCTATACTGCTTCGATTTAACGCCCGATCTTTCTGCGGGGCGAGCCGGCCACTGGAATCTTGTGCGACACGGTAGCGTGCGTGTAGAAATACGTTTCAAGACTGCTTTAACGAGTACTGTAAATTGTATTGTGTACTCGGAATTCGATAATGTCGTCGAGGTCGACGCTTCCCGACAGGTCATGGTAGACTTTTCGGGGTAAGTCTGCGTGCTTAAATTATTCTATAAGATTAGTAAATATTATTATATTATAAGGATTGTAAGGTTTTCTATTAATAAAAAAAAATGTAAACTCAGAATTAAGCGTATTTCTGTTTTTATTCGATTTTTAATCTCTCGAAAACCTCCAGCAACTCCCGCATTTCATCATCATCATCATCATTTTTTACAATATTACATCCTCCCGTCGCTTTCGACTCTTCTACTTTCTTCTTCTTCGTCTCCTTTGGTTCTTCGGGGCTTTTTCGCTTCTTAGCTCCGACCTTTTCGCTGTGCCGCGGATTGTCCTCACGGATGCATTCACAGGGCTGCTGCTGTTGCTGTAATAAAATAATGTATATATTATATTTAATGAATCAGTTTTTCTTTTTTTTCCGGCTCCAAGCTTTAATTATTAAGCTTAGTGTTACTCACCGATGCCCGCAGTTGCCTCCGCCTTTCACGAGCGAAATATTGACGTCTCCGAATAAACCATATTTTTGGAGGCTGCTTCGGATACTGCATCCGGTTGTTCCGTCGGGGTGTCGGTTTCGTCCTCGGATGCTGCACCCACCCGCGCCTAGTCCGTTCTCCCACACGCATTCCTCTCTGTTGGGTCGCGTGGTTACGCCTCGTGAATACTTCCACAGGTTTTGCTCTTCGGTGGACCATTTTTAGATGTATACCGTACGAGAATTATTTTGCAACTGAACACTCACTATGTCCCGTTGAAACAGCAGGACTCGTGCAAAGTGTAGTAAAATCGTGGGGGTGATAGAAGAGGCTGTTTACGTCACTTTTCTTCTCAGCTATTTGTAAGCAGGCGTCTCAAGGGGGTTGGGCCATTACAGTACCAACAAAAAAAGTCAAACTGACGAATTAGAGACACACCCCCGCTTATCCCCTCCATCGCCAAAATCTCTCAGATGCATCTGCAGCGCTCATCGGTAGTACATTGTAACTCCCCTGCATAACACCATCTCCCGTGTGGCCCCGGTGACGTCACACCGCGAGAGCCCGGGAGACGCGGTCAGTCTCGCGAGATGCCGAGCAGCCGTCGGACAAGCCCGCGGAGAGCCAAGTGGCGCCATCCGACGGGATCGAGCGGCGGCTGGATCGATGCCGGAGCGACGCGCACGCGCAATTCGATGGATTCAGAAGCACAGCGGCGCTGCCGAGCGGGCTTGCGGAGAAAAACGAGCTCAAGGTCGGACAAAGGCAAAAGCGAGGGAAAATCGGCCTCGCCGATTGGACAGATATGATGATACTCCCTTTTGCACACGGCACCGACCGAGCACACGATTAGCTCAACGGATAACACCGGAAGATCGTCACTACTGTACCGACTCAGGATTGGAGGGCAAAGAAGGAACAAGGCCCTTAGTCAATCATAAAATGAATAATCGGGCGACCGCACGCAGACGCGAGTCCGCCAGAAATCTGCCAAACCGACGGAGTGGGAGTCCAAAATCGGGGTATAAAGGACGGCGATTTCGGCAGCCGAGGATGAGTGAACGATCTACTTTATCATCGGCCAACTCCAAAGGAAAAGTGAAAAGTGACTAAAAGTGAAAAGTAAAAGTGAGTTCAAAGTGACAAAAGTGAAACTGTGCCACAAAGGACTTATAAATTTTGTGCCGGAGTGAACTTATAAATTTTGTGTCACGCCGGACTTATAAAATTGGTGAATATTGGACTTATAAAATTTAGTGAAGAGTGAACTTAGAAAACTAGTGCCGCAAAAGGGACTTATAAATTGTCGTGCCTAGTGAACTTATAAATATTGTGGCACGAATCGGACTTATAAAATTCTGAGCCGAATGGAACTTATAAATTCCGGGCCAGAATCGGACTTATAAACGATTTGTGCTACGGCGAACTTATAACTTGGTGCCGCCGTGAAATTCCACAATTAAGACCAATAAAAGGGATATTCGGAGTGATCCGGTAAAGTGACCACAGGGACCGGTCATATACTGCAAGGTTGGAGCAGACGAATATTCCGACGCCAAGGACTGGAAAAAGGTACAGCCAGGGGTTCACTCACTCCCCCTGAAGGCTCCCATACAAGAAAAACAAGGTAAAAACGTTTTGTCTCCTTTTCACACCAATTACAAATCACGAGGCGGGCGAACTGTCACCGGCGATCGCCGTGCCGTGACGTCATCGCGAGACCGCCGAGCACAGCGGCCAGCTGGACGTCGCGTCGACTGAGAAGCCAACCGCGCATGCGTGGTGCGGTTCACGCGAGTAGTTAGCGGTGCACTATGGCGACCCCCACTCCTATCCCCACTCCCATCCCCACCCTTTTTCCCCCACACAGCGGCTGGTCGAAATTTTGGCCAGCCGCGTGTGGGTGGTAAGAGGCGTGGGGTGGGAGGGGGGATAGAATTCTGGACTCGCCATAGTGCACCACATGATTATTATTTTTGAATTTTACCTTCAATTTGCTGTGATGGCCTTGAAGACACTGAAGACTCCTATTTTTTATTGCCACTCTTGTTTATTATTCACTCCTGTTTATTCTCACTCACAAGCACTATGACGTAACGTTTTTATTGCCACTCTTGTTTATTCTTCACTCCTATTTTTTTCTTGCTTATTATTCACTTTTGTTTATTATTCACTCCTGTTTATGTTCACTCACAAGCACTATGGCGTTAACGTTCGGCGGCGTCGTCGTCGTCGTCGTCGTCGTCGACGTCGTTGCCGTCATCTTCGTCATCCTCCCAGCCGTTGATGTTCATCTCGGCGAAACCCTCGTCGTCGAGATAGTTGTCGTTATCGATGTTAAAACGTTGAGCGACGAGAGCTGCGACATCCCGCCGTTCTCTGTCGAATAGTTTTATTACACACGGACGATTGGCGCGGCGACGTGTGATCACTATGGCCATCAGGCCGTCGCCAGCACATGCCTCCTCCACCAACGACTCGGCGCCGCCCGATGAGTTGATGTGATCGAGACCGCGCAAATGACACTCGATGCACAGGGCCGGTATCCCAACGCATAAAGCGTTTGGGTGTTGGAGAAAAAAAATCTCAAAAAAATCCGAACGCCCCTCGTCCACTAAAAACACTTCGGAATAGCCGTCCTGCACATCGAAATAAATAATTTCGCCACGCACCGCACTGCCATGTCGAACTACGACGCAGGACATACCGATGTGTAATTGCTCCAGCGTAATTCCCGAGCCTTCACCGTTGATAATATAATACTCCTGTAGCAGCTTCTGTAATTGCTCGTATGTACTCTGCATATCTGCGGAGCGTACTTGCAAACTATTCGCACACACCACTTCAATTACTCTACAGGAAAATTCTTCTCCCACAACACCGTTTTCGTATCGCGGATACATTATTGCAAACTCCGGTGCACTTAAACAAAGTCACGTTAAAGCTGTAAAAACACGGCGCAGCGAGAAATGATGTACGCGACACGAACTCCGAAGAAAGACTGTCAACAAAAGACGCTTGACACACGTCCGCGGGATGCATCATCCGCGAGGCGAACGCAGACCGACCCGTGAATACACGGTCAGCAGTATTGCACGCGTTCCTCGTGGTTATCTGAACGCGTGGGAACATGCATGCTCTGAGCGCGATACGCCGTCGACGAAGGTCGCGCGCTCGACGGCACGTGTCCCCAAGCGCGAGCCGCTCGCCCCCCTGCGAGCGCGCAGGAAGTCGCGAATGCACCGTCTGCAGTATTGCAGACGTTCTTTCAGGTTCACGGTCAAGTGTGATACGACGCATGTGTATAGGTAATGGATGAGTTTAGTCAACCGGATGAAGCGTTCATACGAGAACCGGATGAAGCATTCATATGACACTACGGAATCAAACCGTGGGTAAATCTTTTATACGGAGCTGTCTATACCCGTATCATATATCTCGCGGAATATCGTGAGAAATTTTATTTGCACGCTCGCGATCACGCGTTATTATAGGTATGAAAAAAGTGCAAATCAATTAAATTTTGAACATAAGTCTTTATGCTACGGAGCCGTCACATATCACTCGGAAATATAGAATTGAGTAAATCGGCTGGTCAGTCATAAGACAACCAACGAGAGCTCTACATCGCCGATTGATAATGACAGATTACGCAGTTCGCGCGAGTATTCGCGGCTTTTTAAAATTAGTTAAGTTGCGCAGTATTCATCTCAGACGCCGCTGCAATGATCAGTGGTGCGAAGAGTTACGGGATTTATCGGGCGAGAGACTTTTAAGCCGCCTACGATATATTATATGGTGGTCACCTCTACGTGCTATAGTCATAGCATATAATAGAGGTATATTAAACGGACAGTGCGTGGTAATGTGTGTGTTTAAGGAGTTGCAACGCCGGGGTCTAGAAGATGCCCCATGCATCAGGGGTCTTGTTGCTGAAGCCAGAGGTAGGTGTTTCATGCACAACAGATAAATAGATAAATCAGCCTTATATATGAAATAATATAAAAAAATAATTTTTAGTCAATTAAAATTTTATTCATTTTCATTATTTGATTTTTTTCAAACAGATATTAAAAAATTATTTTTAATTAAAATTTTATTAATTTTTTAATTGACGTGCCAGCCTCAGGGAATAATCGGTGTGCTAATTACTGTACCCTAAAGCCACACCTGCCATACAGTGGTTGACAATCCGCACAGTCATTGGCCGCGCAGTAATTGGCCGGGGTGCCAATGACTGTGCTATACGATTACCGTTACCGCACAGTTATTGGCCATCCCACCCAGTCATTGGCCACACAGTTATTGGCAGGGTGCCAATGACTGTGCCATGCGATTATCGTTGCCGCACAGTTATTGGCCATCCAATACAGTCATTGGCCACACAGTTATTGGCAGGGTGCCAATGACTGTGCCATGCGATTATCGTTGCCGCACAGTTATTGGCCATCCAATACAGTCATTGGCCACACAGTTATTGGCAGGGTGCCAATGACTGTGCCATGCGATTATCGTTACCGCACAGTTATTGGCCATCCAATTCAGTCGTTGGCCACCCAGTTATTGGCCACATTTTTATATACACTCAGCGGTGCGCTATGACCGCTAAACATTCAAAAAAAAAGTATACTTTTAGCCTCAAAGCAATTTGACTTTTTCGGTAAATAATTTAAAAATATAAAATAAAAAAAAAAAATAAAAAAAAAAAAGTCTTGGCGGAGGATTCGAACCCGCGTCTCCTGGCGAACGTCACTTAAATCAGACTTCACTATATTATACGCGAAATATTCAAAAGAAGTAGACAAGTACGCTCTAAACATAAAACTGTTTCTAAAATGTCTCGAAAATTATTTTCGAAAATTTTTGTCCTTTTTTGAAAATTGTTTGTGCAGTGATTAACCTTTATATTATCACATAATTATAGCCTATCGTGAGCTTATGGATGCAACAAACGAAGAAGAAGAAACGCTCGATGAAGCAACTCGTGCTATTGAGGAGGCGGAGGCGCTGGATCTTCGCATGCAGACAGCCCTCGACGAAGCAACGTGTGCTATAGAAGAAGTGGAGATAGCTCTTCACACACAGAGAGCCGCACAACGTAAGTATGCAAAACAAAAAAATTATTCGCATCGGGGACATTACATTAAAAAAATAAATAAATAAAAAAAATTGCAGGTCAGCTGTCAGGGAATGGCGTCGATATTGCTCGTACTGTGGACGTGATAGAACAGCCACAGCAAATACAAGATATCTCGTTAAACCGTAAGTGTTCGACAATAGATATAATTTGTACCACACAAAACGGCTATTTATACTGATAGTTTTTATTTTTCAGCGCCGGTAACAGGGAATTGCGAAGTAGCCGATTCGACGATAACGCTTTCCAGCGCAGCCGACGACGAGCCTCAGTCTGATTCTATAGCAGATGATGGGGAGGAGGAGGCCGCGTCGGGATCATCAGGTCTAGAGGGCCTAGAGGGTACCCCCGAGGAGACCGTGTCGGGATCATCAGGTCTAGAGGGCCTAGAGGGTACCCCCAATCAACTGTCTAATAACATCGCTGATGAATCATTAGAAGCCAGTCAGTCCGCGAGCGTGGAACTACAACAGGTTATAGATCTTCCCGAAAATCAACTAGGCCTCCATGGAGGGTTGTGGCCGATTGAAGGAGAAGAAGAGGAGCAATATTTTCAGAGAATCGGTTGCTGGATTCAGCAACTCCCGGATGATAGCTCAGGTAATCATTTTTTACTCTGATTCTAAGATTTTAAAAAGTAAGTAGAGTATTTTTTGTGATACAGGGACTTCAGCAACCCGCTTTATTGATGAAGATACTTTATAAACGTATCAGATCTCAATCGAGGTACTACTGACAACTATCTCTAATTTTCAATAGCGTTTTACCTCGACAAATTCCAGATGCTCATATGTGTTTTCTTTTTGCAGAAACGCAGGTAGGAGCTGGAAGACCACGAAATGCTGCTAGGAACGAGCCGTTTGGAGACGTACAACCACCCGGGGGTCGCTTAGAAATACTTCAAAATATCTCACGTTATTTTAGACGCTTTAAGCTTAGGGGTCGCGAACTGACAATACGTGTTCGCCAACCACCCTCAGGAATAAACGTTATGGACTGGCTTCAAGGGGCTTTTCGCGATTTATTGACACAAATAACGACCAATTGCGAGGGTGGCGATTATGCAGGCATTTCGTTCACAACAAGCAGCCTGACGCAGGGGCCTGCATGGCTTTCTTTCCGGCCTGTTCGGGACTATACGTTCAAAGACATATGGGGATTAATAGCTAGCGTCGCTCAAAGCGCAGCATCTATGAATATTGATGATACGTGTAATATTAAAGCGTGCATTGTCAAGGGTGTCGAGGGTAGGGGCAGAAAAGGTCTTACGTACGAGGGTGTCGCGAAAAAATCTATTCTAACGATCCGGAACGACGATCGGTTGTGTTTGCCTCGCTCATTAGCAGCAGCTCTAGTATACGCTGAACGTGGTGAGATACGATCAGGAGATTTACACTCCGAGTGGCAGCGCATTAGGCAGACAAACGGTTCATTACAAAGAGAGAGAGCGCTTGAACTTACCAGAGCTGCAAATGTCAATATACCGAGAGACGGATGCGGCGTACATGAGATCGCACTCTACCAAGATCATCTGGCACAGGACGGCATAGCGATCGTAGTTTTTGAGTTTCTGACTTTAGGCCGTCGTAAGAAAACAGCTCTATTCAATGGCACACAAAAAGTTTTAGAGTCTGCAGGAGAAATTCGGCATACTCTGTACATCTTATATTACGAACGCTCGCATCATTTCGAGCCAATTCTCAATCTCAGGGCAGCCGTCGGTAGCTCGGGGTTTTGCACCGTTTGCAACACATTATATCGCGTGTTTAATCATCGATGCTCGAAAGCACAATGTTCGCGGTGCGGAGCAACACCACCATGTGACGCCAGTTCAAGCGAGGCAATCAGGTGTGTTGCATGCAATCGCGACTTTTTCGGAGAGCAATGCTTACGAAATCATAGAACGGGTAATGTAAATATGAACGGAGGCCTCGGTAGAAAACCTTCTGTTTGTGAATCCCTTCATCGCTGTCGCAAGTGCTTCCAGACAGTAAGACCTTTGGAAAAAAAAAGGAAGCATGTATGCGGCATAGGCTTCTGCAAAATATGTAGAACGGTGCAGCCGTTTAATCATCTGTGTTTTATCCAACCAATACGGGGCGGCTCTACAGATTCGAAAAATATCTTTATTTTCTATGATTTTGAAACGCAGCAGTGCACATCTGTGAAAGGCGATGCGAGCACATTCGTTCACGAACCGTGTCTCTGTGTTGCCCAACGCGTTTGTTCAATGTGTTGTAACAATGATTCTATAGCCGATCCGTGCGAACATTGCGGCATCCACGAATTCGTATTCAAACATAATCCCGTGGGTCAGCTTGTGGAGCTAGCTATGCAGACTGTAGGGGGGTTTTCGCGCACGATTGTAATCGCTCATAACGCAGGAGGGTTTGACGCGCAATTCATTCTACGCTATCTAATTGAGGAGAAAAAAACGCGACTTCCCTCGCTGATAATGAATGGCACGAAGATTATTACAATGAGGCTTGGACAATTAGTGTTTCTTGACAGCCTGCACTACTTTCATATGCCTTTGAGCGCGCTACCCAAGGCCTTTGGGCTAACAGGTACGATTGTGAAAGGAACTTTCCCACATCTGTTCAATATTCCGGAAAATCAAAATTATGTGGGGCCCCTGCCTCCTCTAGAGTTTTATTCTCCCGACACCATGCGTACAGCGGAGCGCGAGAAATTACTTGCGTGGCATCGCGAGCTGCAAGACGCTAATTATCTGTTCGATTTTGCGAAAGAAATTGTCAGCTACTGTTCGATGGATGTTACTATATTGAGACGCGCGTGTATGGCTTTTCGTGATATGTTCATAATCAGTGGCGGTGTTTGCCCTTTCAACGAGAGCACGACGATAGCATCAGCCTGTTTTCGTATTTTTCGAAAAAATTTTCTGAACAACGACACGATCGGTATTATTCCGACAACCGGGTACAGATGGGCTCACAATCAATCACAAAAAGCAGTGTCGTGGCTCGTGTGGATACTCGGCGTATGCTGGCTGCCATTCGGAATAGTAGAAAATAATTCTCTCGAACGGCTCGCTGTTCATACGCGAAATGAATTTTAAAAACTTTTTCACAAAATATGTTTTACCGCAACCGGTCGGACCACAAACCATAGCCGTCCAGGGATGTTTCCACCTCACGTCCATATCGATGATTGAATCAAATTTCGATACTGCTGTTGATGATAAAGCCTTTATTTCCCAGTTATATATTTTTTACATGAAGATAAAATATTTTTAACTTTTGTAGCCATAAGGTAGAGAGCCGTATTCGCCGTCGCGTCTTCGCTTGACGCTCGACGGTTTACAAGATTTTATTTCAGGCCGTGTGACCACGTGATGAAACGCCGTACGCCTAATCGCATTGTAGTGCAGTACAATTGGTTCTTCTCTCTCGCCCATTACAAAGGAACGTATCGACTGATAATTGATCAGTGAGTTATTTGCAAAATTTAGTGTTATGCCTTTGACTTTACAAACCTCGCTCTCCGTACCGTCAGAAGTACGTACTATAAACGAGTAAAATTTAGGGCCACCCGAAATAAACGACTTGATATAGCTACCGGAGCCGTAAGAACTCAGCTCATCGGTTAAATCTCCTAAAAGTTGACCAATAGGCGGTTCGTATTCGCCCGGCTCATTCTTTGTCACGTAAATTACAGAGTCCGTATCACAGTACAATGCACGACGACCCAAGCGCTCGAGGTAACTGTACAGCTTTAAGCGGGCCTGAGCTGTCGTATACGCCGCGACAACAGTGTTCGCTATACCGGAAGGTATCACAGCATCGTCACTTTTAATATAATTCACATATAGTATTTGATTATTTACAGGGAGAATACCCGTGATCTCGTATTCGGGATTCGTCAACAGCTCCATGAGTTTTTCACGCGATGAAACTATCACAGTCTGCGGTAGATTTTCCCGCTGCCCAAACTTTCCCCAAAATGAATTCAGGCAGAGCTTAGCCACCGATCGTAACCCCGGATTTTTCGCTATAGACCCACGATCCAGCTTAATACCTTCAGACTGCTCGAAATCAGTGAGATACCGTTCTTGCGCGACAGAGTCCTCCTCCATATTGCTTTCGGGCCATCCGCTGGCTTCTTGTTTGATTTTTAAAAACGTGTTAATGTACTCTACAAAAAGGCCCCCCTCCCTCGTATCTCTATTATATTGTGTTATCTCGTATTGCCAGATTTCAGAGATGCACGTGATCTCGTACCCACACGACACAGCTTTTCGCAATTCGTCGACCACCCACGTACCCTCGAATACCCTCTCTGCAGGATCGTCGTGTGTACACTCTACCAGACTCATAGCCTCGCTACAACTACGACACAGAGCGAATAACAGACGATGATGCATACGCACTGGCAGTACATGGTGATAAAGATTCCTCGGCGGCAATACAGTACATTTGACAAGCCCTTCGATACGCGTGAGATCAGTGTTATCAGGACCCGTCAGCTCCATACATTCATCACCCACATAAACTTTCGGATGGCCTACGGGGTATTTACCATACTTACAAATGTATGGGTATAACGAGCAAACGTCCACGTATCTTATCTGCTCTGTATCTTTTATGTCGTAGAGCGTTACCATATTTTCTGTACGGCCGCCGAAGAACGCATCGCGAGGGTTGAGGGGCTGTGGTGTAACTAAAGCGTGATTCTCCACGAATGCGCGCATTTCCTCATTTTGTTTTAACATACCGTCAAATTCGCATTCCCAAATTTCCGTTAGCATGTAACCAGACGCTCGGATTCTATTACTTATTGCGATAGTTTTCTCTAGACGCTCGTCCATTGACACTCCGTCGCTTTGCCGACGATGCCTATTCACGAGGAAACAGCGCTGACACCCGTGCCAGTAGCAGCCGTGGAACTGTAATACATGTGCATTGTCAGGGGTCTCGTAGTAGCCGTCTACCAATAGATTCTGCGGTAGTTTAAATTCGCGCGACCGGCCTGCGTGAATAATATTATGACCGAGCGAGTGCTCCATCCACACGAGCCACGACACTGCTTTTTGTGATTGATTGTGAGCCCATCTGTACCCGGTTGTCGGAATAATACCGATCGTGTCGTTGTTCAGAAAATTTTTTCGAAAAATACGAAAACAGGCTGATGCTATCGTCGTGCTCTCGTTGAAAGGGCAAACACCGCCACTGATTATGAACATATCACGAAAAGCCATACACGCGCGTCTCAATATAGTAACATCCATCGAACAGTAGCTGACAATTTCTTTCGCAAAATCGAACAGATAATTAGCGTCTTGCAGCTCGCGATGCCACGCAAGTAATTTCTCGCGCTCCGCTGTACGCATGGTGTCGGGAGAATAAAACTCTAGAGGAGGCAGGGGCCCCACATAATTTTGATTTTCCGGAATATTGAACAGATGTGGGAAAGTTCCTTTCACAATCGTACCTGTTAGCCCAAAGGCCTTGGGTAGCGCGCTCAAAGGCATATGAAAGTAGTGCAGGCTGTCAAGAAACACTAATTGTCCAAGCCTCATTGTAATAATCTTCGTGCCATTCATTATCAGCGAGGGAAGTCGCGTTTTTTTCTCCTCAATTAGATAGCGTAGAATGAATTGCGCGTCAAACCCTCCTGCGTTATGAGCGATTACAATCGTGCGCGAAAACCCCCCTACAGTCTGCATAGCTAGCTCCACAAGCTGACCCACGGGATTATGTTTGAATACGAATTCGTGGATGCCGCAATGTTCGCACGGATCGGCTATAGAATCATTGTTACAACACATTGAACAAACGCGTTGGGCAACACAGAGACACGGTTCGTGAACGAATGTGCTCGCATCGCCTTTCACAGATGTGCACTGCTGCGTTTCAAAATCATAGAAAATAAAGATATTTTTCGAATCTGTAGAGCCGCCCCGTATTGGTTGGATAAAACACAGATGATTAAACGGCTGCACCGTTCTACATATTTTGCAGAAGCCTATGCCGCATACATGCTTCCTTTTTTTTCCAAAGGTCTTACTGTCTGGAAGCACTTGCGACAGCGATGAAGGGATTCACAAACAGAAGGTTTTCTACCGAGGCCTCCGTTCATATTTACATTACCCGTTCTATGATTTCGTAAGCATTGCTCTCCGAAAAAGTCGCGATTGCATGCAACACACCTGATTGCCTCGCTTGAACTGGCGTCACATGGTGGTGTTGCTCCGCACCGCGAACATTGTGCTTTCGAGCATCGATGATTAAACACGCGATATAATGTGTTGCAAACGGTGCAAAACCCCGAGCTACCGACGGCTGCCCTGAGATTGAGAATTGGCTCGAAATGATGCGAGCGTTCGTAATATAAGATGTACAGAGTATGCCGAATTTCTCCTGCAGACTCTAAAACTTTTTGTGTGCCATTGAATAGAGCTGTTTTCTTACGACGGCCTAAAGTCAGAAACTCAAAAACTACGATCGCTATGCCGTCCTGTGCCAGATGATCTTGGTAGAGTGCGATCTCATGTACGCCGCATCCGTCTCTCGGTATATTGACATTTGCAGCTCTGGTAAGTTCAAGCGCTCTCTCTCTTTGTAATGAACCGTTTGTCTGCCTAATGCGCTGCCACTCGGAGTGTAAATCTTCTGATCGTATCTCACCACGTTCAGCGTATACTAGAGCTGCTGCTAATGAGCGAGGCAAACACAACCGATCGTCGTTCCGGATCGTTAGAATAGATTTTTTCGCGACACCCTCGTACGTAAGACCTTTTCTGCCCCTACCCTCGACACCCTTGACAATGCACGCTTTAATATTACACGTATCATCAATATTCATAGATGCTGCGCTTTGAGCGACGCTAGCTATTAATCCCCATATGTCTTTGAACGTATAGTCCCGAACAGGCCGGAAAGAAAGCCATGCAGGCCCCTGCGTCAGGCTGCTTGTTGTGAACGAAATGCCTGCATAATCGCCACCCTCGCAATTGGTCGTTATTTGTGTCAATAAATCGCGAAAAGCCCCTTGAAGCCAGTCCATAACGTTTATTCCTGAGGGTGGTTGGCGAACACGTATTGTCAGTTCGCGACCCCTAAGCTTAAAGCGTCTAAAATAACGTGAGATATTTTGAAGTATTTCTAAGCGACCCCCGGGTGGTTGTACGTCTCCAAACGGCTCGTTCCTAGCAGCATTTCGTGGTCTTCCAGCTCCTACCTGCGTTTCTGCAAAAAGAAAACACATATGAGCATCTGGAATTTGTCGAGGTAAAACGCTATTGAAAATTAGAGATAGTTGTCAGTAGTACCTCGATTGAGATCTGATACGTTTATAAAGTATCTTCATCGATAAAGCGGGTTGCTGAAGTCCCTGTATCACAAAAAATACTCTACTTACTTTTTAAAATCTTAGAATCAGAGTAAAAAATGATTACCTGAGCTATCATCCGGGAGTTGCTGAATCCAGCAACCGATTCTCTGAAAATATTGCTCCTCTTCTTCTCCTTCAATCGGCCACAACCCTCCATGGAGGCCTAGTTGATTTTCGGGAAGATCTATAACCTGTTGTAGTTCCACGCTCGCGGACTGACTGGCTTCTAATGATTCATCAGCGATGTTATTAGACAGTTGATTGGGGGTACCCTCTAGGCCCTCTAGACCTGATGATCCCGACACGGTCTCCTCGGGGGTACCCTCTAGGCCCTCTAGACCTGATGATCCCGACGCGGCCTCCTCCTCCCCATCATCTGCTATAGAATCAGACTGAGGCTCGTCGTCGGCTGCGCTGGAAAGCGTTATCGTCGAATCGGCTACTTCGCAATTCCCTGTTACCGGCGCTGAAAAATAAAAACTATCAGTATAAATAGCCGTTTTGTGTGGTACAAATTATATCTATTGTCGAACACTTACGGTTTAACGAGATATCTTGTATTTGCTGTGGCTGTTCTATCACGTCCACAGTACGAGCAATATCGACGCCATTCCCTGACAGCTGACCTGCAATTTTTTTTATTTATTTATTTTTTTAATGTAATGTCCCCGATGCGAATAATTTTTTTGTTTTGCATACTTACGTTGTGCGGCTCTCTGTGTGTGAAGAGCTATCTCCACTTCTTCTATAGCACACGTTGCTTCGTCGAGGGCTGTCTGCATGCGAAGATCCAGCGCCTCCGCCTCCTCAATAGCACGAGTTGCTTCATCGAGCGTTTCTTCTTCTTCGTTTGTTGCATCCATAAGCTCACGATAGGCTATAATTATGTGATAATATAAAGGTTAATCACTGCACAAACAATTTTCAAAAAAGGACAAAAATTTTCGAAAATAATTTTCGAGACATTTTAGAAACAGTTTTATGTTTAGAGCGTACTTGTCTACTTCTTTTGAATATTTCGCGTATAATATAGTGAAGTCTGATTTAAGTGACGTTCGCCAGGAGACGCGGGTTCGAATCCTCCGCCAAGACTTTTTTTTTTTTTTATTTTTTTTTTATTTTATATTTTTAAATTATTTACCGAAAAAGTCAAATTGCTTTGAGGCTAAAAGTATACTTTTTTTTTGAATGTTTAGCGGTCATAGCGCACCGCTGAGTGTATATAAAAATGTGGCCAATAACTGGGTGGCCAACGACTGAATTGGATGGCCAATAACTGTGCGGTAACGATAATCGCATGGCACAGTCATTGGCACCCTGCCAATAACTGTGTGGCTAATGACTGTATTGGATGGCCAATAACTGTGCGGCAACGATAATCGCATGGCACAGTCATTGGCACCCTGCCAATAACTGTGTGGCCAATGACTGTATTGGATGGCCAATAACTGTGCGGCAACGATAATCGCATGGCACAGTCATTGGCACCCTGCCAATAACTGTGTGGCCAATGACTGGGTGGGATGGCCAATAACTGTGCGGTAACGGTAATCGTATAGCACAGTCATTGGCACCCCGGCCAATTACTGCGCGGCCAATGACTGTGCGGATTGTCAACCACTGTATGGCAGGTGTGGCTTTAGGGTACAGTAATTAGCACACCGATTATTCCCTGAGGCTGGCACGTCAATTAAAAAATTAATAAAATTTTAATTAAAAATAATTTTTTAATATCTGTTTGAAAAAAATCAAATAATGAAAATGAATAAAATTTTAATTGACTAAAAATTATTTTTTTATATTATTTCATATATAAGGCTGATTTATCTATTTATCTGTTGTGCATGAAACACCTACCTCTGGCTTCAGCAACAAGACCCCTGATGCATGGGGCATCTTCTAGACCCCGGCGTTGCAACTCCTTAAACACACACATTACCACGCACTGTCCGTTTAATATACCTCTATTATATGCTATGACTATAGCACGTAGAGGTGACCACCATATAATATATCGTAGGCGGCTTAAAAGTCTCTCGCCCGATAAATCCCGTAACTCTTCGCACCACTGATCATTGCAGCGGCGTCTGAGATGAATACTGCGCAACTTAACTAATTTTAAAAAGCCGCGAATACTCGCGCGAACTGCGTAATCTGTCATTATCAATCGGCGATGTAGAGCTCTCGTTGGTTGTCTTATGACTGACCAGCCGATTTACTCAATTCTATATTTCCGAGTGATATGTGACGGCTCCGTAGCATAAAGACTTATGTTCAAAATTTAATTGATTTGCACTTTTTTCATACCTATAATAACGCGTGATCGCGAGCGTGCAAATAAAATTTCTCACGATATTCCGCGAGATATATGATACGGGTATAGACAGCTCCGTATAAAAGATTTACCCACGGTTTGATTCCGTAGTGTCATATGAATGCTTCATCCGGTTCTCGTATGAACGCTTCATCCGGTTGACTAAACTCATCCATTACCTATACACATGCGTCGTATCACACTTGACCGTGAACCTGAAAGAACGTCTGCAATACTGCAGACGGTGCATTCGCGACTTCCTGCGCGCTCGCAGGGGGGCGAGCGGCTCGCGCTTGGGGACACGTGCCGTCGAGCGCGCGACCTTCGTCGACGGCGTATCGCGCTCAGAGCATGCATGTTCCCACGCGTTCAGATAACCACGAGGAACGCGTGCAATACTGCTGACCGTGTATTCACGGGTCGGTCTGCGTTCGCCTCGCGGATGATGCATCCCGCGGACGTGTGTCAAGCGTCTTTTGTCGACAGTCTTTCTTCGGAGTTCGTGTCGCGTACATCATTTCTCGCTGCGCCGTGTTTTTACAGCTTTAACGTGACTTTGTTTAAGTGCACCGGAGTTTGCAATAATGTATCCGCGATACGAAAACGGTGTTGTGGGAGAAGAATTTTCCTGTAGAGTAATTGAAGTGGTGTGTGCGAATAGTTTGCAAGTACGCTCCGCAGATATGCAGAGTACATACGAGCAATTACAGAAGCTGCTACAGGAGTATTATATTATCAACGGTGAAGGCTCGGGAATTACGCTGGAGCAATTACACATCGGTATGTCCTGCGTCGTAGTTCGACATGGCAGTGCGGTGCGTGGCGAAATTATTTATTTCGATGTGCAGGACGACTATTCCGAAGTGTTTTTAGTGGACGAGGGGCGTTCGGATTTTTTTGAGATTTTTTTCTCCAACACCCAAACGCTTTATGCGTTGGGATACCGGCCCTGTGCATCGAGTGTCATTTGCGCGGTCTCGATCACATCAACTCATCGGGCGGCGCCGAGTCGTTGGTGGAGGAGGCATGTGCTGGCGACGGCCTGATGGCCATAGTGATCACACGTCGCCGCGCCAATCGTCCGTGTGTAATAAAACTATTCGACAGAGAACGGCGGGATGTCGCAGCTCTCGTCGCTCAACGTTTTAACATCGATAACGACAACTATCTCGACGACGAGGGTTTCGCCGAGATGAACATCAACGGCTGGGAGGATGACGAAGATGACGGCAACGACGTCGACGACGACGACGACGACGACGACGCCGCCGAACGTTAACGCCATAGTGCTTGTGAGTGAACATAAACAGGAGTGAATAATAAACAAAAGTGAATAATAAGCAAGAAAAAAATAGGAGTGAAGAATAAACAAGAGTGGCAATAAAAACGTTACGTCATAGTGCTTGTGAGTGAGAATAAACAGGAGTGAATAATAAACAAGAGTGGTAATAAAAAATAGGAGTCTTCAGTGTCTTCAAGGCCATCACAGCAAATTGAAGGTAAAATTCAAAAATAATAATCATGTGGTGCACTATGGTGAGTCCAGAATTCTATCCCCCCTCCCACCCCACGCCTCTTACCACCCACACGCGGCTGGCCAAAATTTCGACCAGCCGCTGTGTGGGGGAAAAAGGGTGGGGATGGGAGTGGGGATAGGAGTGGGGGTCGCCATAGTGCACCGCTAACTACTCACGCGGAATAAATATCTTTCGATTAAAGTATCTCCTTGAAGCCATAAAACAAAGCAATAAATCGAGACAATAAGTGAAGGAGAAACGAGTTCTTGAACGAAATTGATATTCATTGTTCAGTCTTTTGGTTCCGCAGGAACCACGTTTGAATTGCTCCGAAAATAGAGATAGGCATCGAATAAACCGAGTTCAAACCGAACAGAAAAAGGGTTAAATGAATCCTGAAGCCTGTAGTTTTACAAATAAAACATATTTTTCAAACGTCAAAACTGTCTCTGACACGCCAGCCCATAATTCCTGAACGCTCGAGTCCCCGAATCCGTCCGTTTGAGTGCACTTCTCACAGAAGGAAGCGCATAAATACGGAAATTATTGTACGAGGAATCTGCTCCTGTTACATTTGGCGCCCAACGTGGGGCTCGAGAAAAAGGGAATTGGTTGTGTCAGCGCGCTTAATCAAGAATAAATTCATTTAAATAAAAGTAAATTAAATTAGTTTAAATTAATATTGCCATAATGACGGAAAAATCGATCGCCCAAGAGAGGCGCGAGCTCGGGCTCATGGAAGAAGAAGAAAAGGTCCACAGGCAGGCGCGAGAGAGCCGCGAGAGGCTGAGAGCGCAGCATGCCGCCGAAGACGCGCAAAAGCGCATCTCAGAGGTCAGTCTGGAGGATGAGACTCCGGGAAACACGGAGGACTCACAACGAGACAACACAATCGACATGGACCTTACCAACCATTCTCTCGCCTGGGAATCGACGACGGCAGACGAACTGATCAGTGGGGGAAACATCCGAAATAAAAGGAGATGAATCGATTGTCGATCATCCCTCCAGCGAGCGATGCGGACGCTCGGACAGCCGAACACGAAAAGGAAAAGCGTACGGAGTCCCAGAACCCCGCAGAAACCGAAGACGACAGTAACAGGGCGATTCTTCAGGCGATTAAACAAATGAAGGCTGAACATAAAAAAGAGTTCGAAAAAATGAATAACACTCAGGCAAACCTGGAGTCGGCGTGTATTCAGCGAACCAAGGAATCGCAGCAATTGCTGCTGACGGGGTTTTCGAGAGCAATAAGCGAGAGCGAGGCGGAATTAGAGGGCAAAATCGCGTCGATGCGAGAAGCGATCCGCGACGAGCAACGGCCGATAAATACACATATTCGGGAGCAATTGGCGGCCCACGACGTAACAGTCGTTAAGTTAATCGATCGGCTCGAGAGCGCTACAAAAGTCTCGAAAAGGGCCCTACAGACGGCAGAGGAAAACGCGAAGAGAATCCGGGAGTATGCGGCAATGTCGAACCGAACCGCATCACAATCGGCACTCAGTACGACGATGCTCGGAGGGTTAAACGCGAGTAAAGCCTACGTGGCCTCGAAAAAGTTACCGACGTTCAAGGGCGATGGAGTGGAACGACCGATGCAATATTTAAAAACGCTAAAGGACCATTTCAGCGCCATCGAGCCCGAGGGCGCAGAATTTCGATGTATGATGGGCGAAGCGATGGTAGAAACGGCCCGTGATTGGTGGCACTTGGTCTCACCTGAGGTCGAAAATATTGCACAATTCGAGGAAGCTTTTCGAGCACGATACTGGGGTCGCGAACTGCAAGACAAAGTGAAGCGTCACCTCGAATATGGGACCTACTTTGTCGAGGGACAGCGCCTCACAAAGGCAGAATACGCGACGCGAGTGATCGGAAATGTTCGAGATTTGAGCGAACCGATGAGCGACCAGGAGACGATCCGCCGACTTGCGAAACACTTCGACGAGAACATAAGGACAGCGATCCTCGTCCGAAACGTCAGTCGGGTGAGCGAACTCCTTGAAATACTCGAAAGCAACGACCTCGGCGGAACGGTCAACGCGAGTCGCGGAAATGAACGGCAAGGACTCAACGGGCACGTCCCGAATCGAGGAAACGGTCGGGGAAATGGGGGAGGGCCGCGCCCTTGGCAACAGCGAGGTGGCCAACAGGGCCAGTGGTCGAATTTCACTGTCGGTCAACCACAAGGGCCGCCAAAATTCTACAATCCGTGGCAAGGGCCACCGATCACGGCGGCGACTCCGAATTTTTCGGTACCGCCACCATTTTACCCCGTGACGCCGCCACAAACCCCGGCACCGACGATGCAACAGGAACCCGGAATAAATGCGCACTTCCCAAGCACGAGCCAGGGAAACGCGTAAACGTTGCGTCCGTAAGGAACAGCGAAAATCCACGAGGCGCAACGGTGACGAAAAAGTATGAAGAAGAGAAGAAGAGAGAAGAAGAACAGAGGAAACGAGAAGAAAGGAAGGAAGAAGAAGAAAAGAAGAAACGAGAAGAAAAGAAGAAAGAAGAAGAAAAGAAGAAAGAAGAAGAAAAGAAGAAAGAAGAAGAAAAGAAGAAAGAAGAAGAAAAGAAGAAAGAAGAAGAAAAGCAGAAAGAAGAAGAGAAACGGGAGGACAAGAAATTAATGGAAGAAAAAGACAGGAAAGCAGAAGAAAGAAAAAGGCGAAAAGACGACATCGCCCACATCGGCTTCGGTGCCGACAACGACGAAGGGCAAAATCGTCATCGCTAACGGGCAAGGTGCAATTCCCAAGAGAATCGAAAGAAGAGTCCGAACGATTTTTGAAAGTCCGCAAGAGTACCTCCTCGATATGCCACAGCCAGGAGAGGGCGGGATTTACGACGAAACACGACCAATGTGCCCGGAGGTACCGATCGGCCTCGAAGGGGCATTGGCCAGTGCGTTAGTCGATAGCGGAAGCGAGGTCTCCTGCATTTCTGAAGAGTTTTACTCACAGAATTTGGAGGCCTTTAAAAATTGTCCAACTCTACCTGTAACGTCGATAAATGTCGTGGGAGCGTTTGGGGGAGGTTCAGGGAGGATCAAGCAGCAAGTGATGG
The DNA here is from genome assembly GCA_917499995.1 of Ichneumon xanthorius. Taxonomy (NCBI): domain Eukaryota; kingdom Metazoa; phylum Arthropoda; class Insecta; order Hymenoptera; family Ichneumonidae; genus Ichneumon; species Ichneumon xanthorius. Next base: position 1,441,978 of record CAKJTD010000103.1, read on the forward strand.
CCACGGCGAAAGTGTACGACTCAGAGGGAGACGTTACGCTGTTGGTGGTCCCGAAGCTGCAAAGATCCGTCCTCCTCGGTATCGACGGGATGGACAGGCTCGGAGTCTATGTCGATACGCATAGAAAGGTGATAAAAGTAAGAGAGAAAATCGTCGGACGCCTCGAGGGAGGATACTGGCAGATGGAGGAAAGCCCATGCAGTATACCCGAGGAGGACAAGAAAATGGGGGAGAGTAGAGCGATGCTCGCTCGAGCCGAAGGCACTTGTGAAGAAGAAGAACCGGAAGTCGAAGTCACGAGACACGTTATGAGTGGAGAAATACGAGATCCCGCCTCAGAGTGTCTTCGTGAATCAGAAGTCGATGAAAAGCTTCGAGAATGCGCCGACGTCGACATCGAGACTCGGCGAAGCTTCAAGGAATTGGTCTACGAATATCGAGACATATTTCGGAAACGACCAGGGCGGATGCAAGCATACGATGAGACCCCCCCCCCCGTTCCGGATAACGAAGAGCGCGCACCAGCACCAGCACGCAAGCAAGAGCAACCAACCCAAGAGGAGCCGGTGGCGCCATCCGCCGGGATCGAGCACCAACCCGATCGATACGAGGGCGACGCATGCGCACTCGGCGGACAAGGCCAGAGAAGAACGAGCCCGACAGCGGCGCGCGGCGGCCAACAACGGTAACCACCATCAAGGACAACCGACAGCAAAAACGAGGGAAAAACAACGCCGGCGATTGGCCAGAAATGACGACACCGAAAGCACGAAAAGCATTCGATTTGCGAAAAGGGAAAAGGACGATGACGGCACAGGATCATCGGGCCAGGATAGGAGGACGAAGGGAGACGAACACGGATAACCAATCACAAAATTGAACGCGAAAAATACCAGAGCGCAAGCGCAACACCGCCAAAAATATGCAAATTACACGGGAGGGAGATGTAAATTTGCATATAAAAACCACGGATATCGACCATCAATCATCAGTCAACAAGTACAACAATCACCGGAAGCAACAACCAGAAGACCACCAGCAGTAAACGGGCAAGTGAAACCAATACAAAAAGTGTAAAAAGGGACTTATAAGATATTCTGCGTGCCTGTAAAAATGACTTATAAAATATTCTGCGTGCCTGTAAAAAGGACTTATAAAATATTCTGCGTGCCTGTTAAAAGGTCTTATAAAATATTCTGCTTGCCTGTAAAAAGGACTTATAAAATATTCGGCGTGCCTGGAAAAAGGACTTATAAGATATTCTGCTTGCCGGTAAAAAGGACTTATAAAATATTCTGCTTGCCTATGAGATGAACCTGTGAAGTAATCTGCCCGCGGATAAAAACCAAGAAAACTTTTCTGTGTGCTAAAACCGAAATGTACCAACCGAGACCTGTGCCTCCAATTGACTGAACCTTCTGAAATCACCCGCTCTGCTTACTAAACACGCGTAAAATCGTCGCGCGGCGTACACGGACGTTATCCGTGCACCCAAAACGCTTGTTAACGATATACACAGCGGCCGAGACACGGCTGAAACTCGAAACGCGGCGGCAACGAAATTCAAACGAAGCGGTAAAAAGACCGGAGCGCGCCGGTAAACCAACCGACGTGACCGAGAAGATTACGGTGCGACGAAGGAGCGCACTGACATCGGAAAAACGCACGGAAACAGCGAGGTGCCGGTCCTTAGACCCCACCTGCGAAGCGGCGACGAGAAGGGAACAATAGGAACCAAGAAAAACAACGAAGAAAATCCGAAGTGGCGCGCTGTCACCGACGCACCGAGCGCCGTGACGTCACAGCCAGGCCAGCGACGCGAGGCGGCCATCTTGCCGCGGCCCGGGCTAAGGCCCGGACTCGCACGAGAGGCGGATCCACACGCAGCGACCAGAACCGGGTCGGCCAATAGGAGCGATCTGAGCGACGCACTGAACAAGCGATAAGGGAAATAAACGTGTAACACCAGAAATAAATGCAAATTCCAACCGAACCTCGGGCCTGACACACCAACCCACAATTCCTAAACACTCGAGTCCAAGAAATCCCTGCCGTTTGAGTACCGATCCTCCACAGGACGCGTGCGAATACGGAAAATTTTGTAGGAAGCCTAGCTCCCGTTACATTTGGCGCCCGAACAGGGACTCGACTAAATAGGAATCGGACGTGTCAGGTCGGTAGATTTCCCGACTAAACAGAAGGGAAGCGACGCAACGGGGTAAAGGAGGGGGGGGGGGCAACAGCATGACGGAAAAATCTATGGCAGCAGAGATGCGCGAACTTGAATTAATGGAGGCCGAGGAAAAAGCACATCGAGCAGCCCGAGCCCGGAATGACCAGCTTCGAGCGCAGCAGGCCGCCGACGATGCCGAGCAAGAAAGATCCATGGAAGCGGGGAATTCGAAAGACGTCTCAGGGGTATCGGAAACGACCACGAGAATTTGCCGAATCTTACCCTGGCATGGGAATCAACGACGGCGGACGGGCTAATTCGCGGAGACAACATCCGCGACCAGGCGGACATGAATAGGCTGTCGATCATCCCGGCGACAAACATGGATGCCAGTAGGGGGGAGGAAAACCCTGTAACCCCCAGGAAGGAGGCCGAGAGCGGGCCTGGAAAAGGAAATCCTCGCAACGACTCCCACAGAGAGGCGACGCCGAAGGAGACAACAAACGACGCATTGATGCAGGTACTCATGGAGGTCAACGCGAAAATGACACGACTCCACGACACACAAGTGAGCCAGGCCTCTGCATGCGTCAAACGGACGAAGCAGGTCCAGGACAAAATGCTGATGGCCCTATCCCGCGCAGTGAACGAGAGTGAGGAGGAGACCCAGCGGAAGATGTGCACGTTGCGAGAATCAATTCGGGACGAACAGAGGCCAATCAATGACCACACCCGAGAATAGCTAGCGGCACAGGACGTAGCGGTGGGAAAAATAATGGATCGAATGGAGGGAGTCACGAGCGTCGCGAAAAAAGCCCTACAGACGGCGGAAGAGAATGCACGACGGATTCGAGAGTATGCGGCACAGTCGAGAAGCTCGATGTCGCAGTCAGCACTCGGGACGACAACCCTCGGAGGTCTGAACGCCAGCAAGGCATACGTGGCCTCGAAGAAACTTCCCACGTTCAGAGGCGACGGGATCGAGCGGCCGATGCAGTATCTCAAAACCCTCCGCGATCATTTCAGCGCTATGGAACCCGAAGGTGCAGAATTTCGATGCATGATGAGCGATGCAATGGTGGAAACCGCGAGGGACTGGTGGCATCTCGTGGCACCGGAAATCTCGACGATGACGCAATTTGAGGGAGCTTTCCGAGCCCGGTACTGGGGGCGCGAGTTACAAGATAAGGTAAAAAGTCACCTCGAATACGGCACATATTTCGTGGAAGGACAACGTTTGACGAAGGCCGAATATGCGACACGGGTGATCGGGAACGTGCGCGATTTAAGCGACGGGATGAGCGACGCCGAAACGATCCGACGACTTGCCAAACACTTCGACGAGAACATTCGAACGGCGATTCTGGTCCGCAACGTTAGCGGGGTGAACGATCTCATCGAGTTACTCGAGAGCAACGACCTTGGTGGAACAGTCAATGCGAGTCGGAACGGGAACCGACAGAACGGGCAGGGATACGGTTCGATCCGAAACAGCAAAGGAAATGGTAACGGGCAACGTCCGTGGCAGCAACGCGGGGCGCCACCTACGCCGACAAACACCTATGGCCAATTTCCCGGACACCAACAACCAAACAATCCATGGCAAGGACCTCCAGGGCCGACACCGGCACCAAATTTCACTGCTCCTCCGCCATGCTTCCCGGTAACGCCGCCGCAGACACCGCTGTCGGGAGTACAGCCGCTGCAAGGGGCGACGCCGAGCCCACAGGGAGGACACCAGGGAAACGGATCAACGTTGCGTCCGTAGGGTCAAATAAAAAACCACGAGACGCAACGGCGGTGATGTCGGGACAGAAAGGAAAGAAAAAGAAGGAGGAAAAGAAAGAAGAAGAGAAGGAGGAAAAAGAGAAGAAACCGAATGACAAGAAGAGCATGAAAAAAAGCAACGAAAAGGCAGAGGCGAGGAAGAAGCGAAAGGACGAGTACTGGCGGCTACGACAAGAGAGGAGAGAAAAAGAGAGAGAGGCGGCGCGACATTCAAGGGAGGAAGCGACGAACACTGCGGCGATGACAGCCTGTCCAGCGACGGAAGAACGAGAAGGGCCACAAAAGGATGGGGGAGAGACCAACGTCGAGAAGGGAGAAGAGAAAGCTGGACGAGATCAGGAGAGGATCCGTGCCGGGGGGAGCAGAAGAAGGACGGTCAATCCCAATCCACGCCTATATCGGTTTCGGTGCCAGCGACAATAAAGGGCAGGACAGTCATTACCAGCGGAACCGGAGCAATTCCCAAGGACATCGAGAAGAGAGTCCAGACGATCTTCGAGAGCCCGCAAGATTATCTCCTCGAGATGCCACAGCCAGGGAACGGAACAGTCTACGACGAGACGCGACCGATGTGCCCCGAGGTGCCGATCGGTCTCGAGGGAGTATTGGCCAGTGCCCTCGTCGACAGTGGAAGCGAGGTCTCATGTATATCGGAAGAATTTCATACACAGAATTTCGACGCTCTTCAACACTGTCCGACCTTACCAGTGACCTCGATAAATGTGGTGGGAGCGTTCGGAGGCGGGTCGGGCCGGATTCGGCAGCAGATAATGGCCACAGCCAAGGTATACGACTCGGAAGGGGATGTGACGCTACTCGTCGTACCGAAACTCCAGAGGCCCGTGCTTCTCGGTATCGACGGGATGGACCGGCTGGGAATCTGCGTTGACTCACACAGGAAGGTGATTCGGGTCCGAGATAAAACGGTCGGACGCCTCATCGGAGGATACTGGCAAATGGAGGAAGGGCAGCACGGCACGACCGAAGGGCACACCAGAATGGGGGAGAGTCGTGCGATCCTCGCTCGAGCGGAAAGCACCGAGGATGGAGGAGAGGAAGAAGCCATGGGCACACGACTCGCCATGTGCGGAGAAATCCGGGACCCGGCGTCGGAATGTCTTCAGGAAGCCGAGGTAGACACCAAGCTGCAAGAATGTGCTGACGTCGACATCGGGATACGCCAAGACTTTAAGCAGTTAATCTATGAATACCGAGATATATTTCGGAAGCGACCCGGACGAATGCAAGCATATGAACATCGGCTCGTTCTAAAAAACAAACAACCGTTCGTATCCCGATCATACCCTGTTCCGATGGCATACAGGGGAAAGGTGACAGAAGAAATCAATAAAATGCTCGCACAGGGAGTCATTCAGAGGTCGACGAGCACGTATATAAACCCACTGGTGACGGTTATCAAGACTAACGGGGACGTGAGGCTATGTCTAGATGCGCGGCTATTGAATGAACACCTCGAGGAAGATTACGACACGGCATTACCGACCGAAGAGATCTTCCAGAAGTGTGGGGGCGTGAAGGTCATGTCAACCTTGGATTTAACCAGCAGCTTCTGGCAGATCCCGCTACACCCAGACTCACGGAAATACACGGCCTTCAGGCACGAAAATAAGTGCTACGAATTTACGGTCACCCCGGTCGGACTAAAAACGAGTACTGCAGCGTTGGTCCGAGGACTGGACATCGTTCTTCGGAACACGGGAGAATACATCATAAATTTCGTAGACGATCTGCTGGTAGTTTCGGCAGCCCCGCGCCAACACCTAGAGCATCTCCGACAGTTATTCTCCAAGATACGAGAACATGGAATGACTCTAAAAATGGAAAAATCGCATTTCTTCAGAGAGAAGGTTAAATTTCTGGGACATATCGTCACGACCGAGGGGATCATGCCACAGCCGGATAAAGTCAAATCAATCCAAGAATTTCCCCGTCCACGGAATATAAAACAGCTGAGGGGCTTCCTGGGACTAGTCAATTTTTACACCAAATTCACAAGCAAGCACGCAGAAGAAACCGTGCCGTTGCTCGACCTCCTGAAGAAGGGGACAAGCTGGAAGTGGACGGACACCCACGAGGCAGCATTTGGACGAGTGAAACAGCTATTCTGCGATACGGTGGTTCTCGAACACCCCGACGTGACAAAACCATACACCGTCACGACAGATGCGAGCGACTACGCGCTGGGCGCACCGTTATCACAAGTCGACGAGAACGGCGAGACCGGGGTGATCTCATTCGCTAGTCGGACGTTGAAAGGACCGGAGGTGGGGTACACCACGTCAGAAAAAGAATTACTCGCGATCGTGTGGGCAACACAAAAATTCCAGAGCTATCTCAAAGGAGCGAAAATCACTATAATAACCGACCACAAAGCACTGGTGTTCTTAAAAACATGCCGATTCACGAGCGACCGGCTGCTGAGATGGGCCCTACTGCTGCAAGGATATGATATAACGGTCGAACACCGACCGGGAAAACATAACCAGGTGGCAGATACGCTCAGTCGACTCCGAGACCACACATATGAGCCCGAGAGAACACCACCGGGGAAAATTGTAATCGCGGCCCTCGCCCAGAAGCCATCGAAATCACTGGTGCAAAAGATGAGAACGATTGGAAGTCTACAAAGGAACCAGGAAGAGCTGAATAACATCATCACGCTACTAGAAGATGAAAAGAACGAAGAAAGCCACCCGAAGAATTACCAACTGCGCGAGGGAGTCCTACAAAAAGCGGCAAAAACCGGACAATGGAAAGTGATACTGCCGGAAGAAATAAAAGAAAATCTGGTTGAGGAGTGCCACATCATGTACGGGCATATCGGCGCCACGAAGGTCTTCCAAATGCTGAATGAAGATTTCGCTTATCCACGGTTCGCAAAAAGTATCAGACATCAGCTCGCCACATGCGACACCTGCCAAAGAACGAAATGCGCCGTTCAGAATAGCTACGCGAACATGCAGACGATAGTACCGGAAGGACCGGGCGACCTACTCTCCATAGACTTCTACGGACCGCTACCGACGTCGACAGGAGGAGTCCGCCATATTTTGGTCACCTTGGATGCATTCACCAAATTCGTTGCACTGTACCCGATGCGAAAGGCGAACACGCAGACCGTGATAAAAAGACTCAGATTGGACTACATTCCGAAACACGGGAAACCAAAGAAGATCCAGTTCGATCACGGGACGCAGTTCACAGCGAAAGCATGGAAAAAATGGCTAGAGGAAGAAGGGATACGAGGGGTTTTCTCATCCATCCGGCATCCGCAAGGGAACATCGTGGAGCGGGTAAATAGAGAGCTCGGACGATTCTTTCGCACACTGCTGACGGACCGCCACACAGCATGGGCGAGATGGGTGCCAATCATCCAGGACTGCATCAACGACTCGCCGCACGACACCACAGAGTACACACCCACGGAACTACAGACGAGGAAACGCCCGCACCGGCGATGGAAAAATTGGGTCCCGGCCTTACGAGAAAAAGCCGAAGAACTGATCGACTACGCGAAGAAATTGGAGCAAGTCCAACTTAGAATCCTACGAAAAGGGAGAAGAAGGGCCGAGAAATTTGACGAGTGTCACCGCATGACAACGTACGAGGAGGGCGATCTCGTCCTGGTCAAAGCCCTGAACGTATCGAGCCAGAGCGACCAGGTAGCGGCAAAGTTCATGCCGCTGTACGAGGGACCGTACAGAATCGGGAACTGTGTCGGGCTAGCAACGTACACCCTCGAGGATCCGGTATCGGAGAAAGTCCGAGGGAAATTTCATACAAGCCTCCTAAAAAGATACAAAGAAAGGAAAAAGGAGAAAGACTGCGAAGAGTCGGACAAGGAACAATAGCGGAAGAGAAGGATCATCGGAAAGCAAATAAAAATAAAGACAAAGATAAAAAGGAAAACAACAACAAAAAGAAAGAAGGAAAAGATAAACAAAGAAAAAAAGAAACGAAACCAAACTAGAAAGATAAAAACAGAAAAACAAAATAAGAAAAACGAATAAGGGAAAAGAAGGGCCAAAACCGCCACGAACGAAAGGGTTAATCAAAGCCAGGAGCGACCGCGACGGGAAGGCACCAAGCCCGACGCCCGCCGCGGGCATACTGCCGAGACCCGCTGCGAGGACGATAGAAGAAGACCCCCTACCGAGCAACAGCGCCTTAACAGCTACGGATAGCCGCACAAAGCAGACGAGCCAAGAGCGGGACGCGGAGGAAGGGAGACACAATCCAGGCAGCCAGAGCAGGACGGCGACGCGACACCCGAGGCTTCTAACAAGGACAGCGGGCGCATAGGCGGAACCGATACCCACGAGGCCGGGCTCCAGAGAAGGGACACACAAATATCGCAAGGCCCACCGAGGGGAGCGCCATAGAGGCATCGACGAGACTGCGTGGCGCCAAGGCGAGACCCCCACCAACGACTCCGACCTACGCTAACGCGGAAGAACGGCACGCGCGCAAAATCCACGATCGATGCGCCGGTCGATAGACGGAAAGATGACCGGACAGATAGCACCAGTGGACCAATCAGAGGTAGGCACAGCCAGTAAAGAACCAATCAATCAACAAGAAGGGGAATTGAAAAGCTCAAGGCCGCGGGAAAGACGGCAGTAGTAAGGGGTGCACTATGGAGACCCCCCACTCCCATCCCCACTCCTATCCCCACTCCTCGGGCCCGGTCGGACCGCGCCCGGTCGGACCGCGCCCGGAGGTGTGTGTGATAGAGAGGGGGGACGGGAGCGTGTGCGGAAGTCACCACAGTGCACCCCGGAAGAAATAAAAATTTTATTTAATTTATTTTTTTATTTATTTATATTTGTAATTATGATTTATAATATTTTTATATTTATATTTTTAAAGTTCTTCGCTGCTCCCGTGCGCGTTGAAGTTGTAAAACCTGTAAAACAAAAAAATTATTATCATATTATTATCATAACAAAAAATTATTATTATATAACCTACCGTCTATCTAGTGGGCTGGTCTTCATTTTCACCTCGATGCACCCAGCGACGGTCATCGAAGACAGGGACGCGGAGCGGCTCCTGCCCATCCCGCTCCCACATGACGTATTCAGTGGTGACAGCCGGCGACTGCACGCTGACATAATCAGCGTAGCGCAGCCGCCGGCGACGTCGATGCGTCCTCTCCTCCTCCTCTCCCGCGTATCTCACGCGTTCTGAAAAATAAATAAAATAAATAAAATAAATAAAATAAATAAAATAAATAAAATAAATAAAATAAATAAAATAAATAAAATAAATAAAATAAATAAAATAAATAAAATAAATAAAATAAATAAAATAAATAAAATAAATAAAATAAATAAAATAAATAAAATAAATAAAATAAATAAAATAAATAAAATAAATAAAATAAATAAAATAAATAAAATAAATAAAATAAATAAAATAAATAAAATAAATAAAATAAATAAAATAAATAAAATAAATAAAATAAATAAAATAAATAAAATAAATAAAATAAATAAAATAAATAAAATAAATAAAACTTACGGATATTGTTCCGTGCCGGACGTGGACGCCGTTCCTCCTCGGGCTCCTGCTCCAAAGGCCCCGAAAGGGGTACGGCAGACACCTCCTCGATCGGAGCACGATTATAACACATTTCGATTCACTTTTTACAGAGCGATGTGTCGCCGGCACGATCCCACTGTGTACTGACGGCCTCTCTTATGAGATCATAGCCGCCGCCCAGTCTCGTGCTGATTCTGCAAAATCTGGAGACTGTCACAGATATGCACATTTATATTTATATTTATATTTATATTTATATTTATATTTATATTTATATTTATATTTATATTTATATTTATATTTATATTTATATTTATATTTATATTTATATTTATATTTATATTTATATTTATATTTATATTTATATTTATATTTATATTTATATTTATATTTATATTTATATTTATATTTATATTTATATTTATATTTATATTTATATTTATATTTATATTTATATTTATATTTATATTTATATTTATATTTATATTGCGTTTAAATGTACCGATAATCATATGCGGCTCTGTCTTCTTCTTCCGAGTCTGCTGACTCCTCAGGGTCAAAGCACAGACTCGGATCGCCGCGTCTTCGTCTTTTACATGGACGATCTACGTCCACGTAATACGGGCCCCGCATGTCAAACCACCAGCGTGTCTGTTTACACGTGTAGTGGTAGTAATTCGGAGATAATGTCGTTGTGTTCCAGCAACGCCAAATTTCCGGCACGCGTGATGTACCGGTGCGGGTGTCATACACGCGCAAATCCCGATGACGCGAATGATATGCCACCAGAGAGTTCGCTATGTACTCGAGAGGTTCGCGTAACCATATATTTATATTACGAGGGTCTTGCCCATTACCCGACGGGCAAGACCAATGCACAAATTTGCACAACTGTGGAATCAGAACGTAACTCATGTCCACAGCATCGAGCGAAATTTTTTTATTATGGGTATCAATTTTACCCAACAGGTGACGGAGCATAGCCCAATCCTCCCTGCTGTAACGAGTCATATTATTTAATACCGTCGCAAGGGCTAAGTATTGCAATGAGCTTGCCGACCACCGAATTTCCTCACTACCATCGGCCGCCACACGCAGCGTCCATGAAACGCGCGGCGATAATCTTGGAGGCGCATTAACGTCTTTTACGCGTATACCATACTCTATTGTCACACCATTATAATACCATGGCTCTTCCTCTGCGTCACCAAAACCACCATCGTCGACCCAGCTCTCGTATTTGATACACTCGAAAATTTCGTACGCTTTTTTCTCACTATCAGCTTCATCGCCGTACGAGGATTCACTGCACACGGTAAATTCGTAAGCCATTTTTTAAGGGTTTCCGTTTTAATTTTATCGGCACGAGATCTGATGAAATACTGACAGCACCGCGCCTCACGATTTTTTCGCGCAACCAAATGATTTGCTGAGTAAACAGTAGTTGAGAACAAAGCGGTAGGATAAAGTTTACGCGCGTGTCCAGAGACATAATAACATATCGGGTTTTATATGCATCTAAAATTGCGAGGAGCGGTCAGTCGTGATTTAGTCAGGCATCGATGCGTTATCTTTTTATCGTGCAATAATGACGGACCACACCCTTCGCGAGAGTATCCGAATTTTATTGAAATTTACAAAACCGTGCAGTGCACAGATTCGTCGACACTGTACTGAAAAATGGTGTGCAAAATTGAAACACTTAACGGGTCAAAAACTCGAAAAGTGCTTAAAATATGTTGTATGGTGGGCGCCCTTAAGGGCTATCGCGACCGCATACAACAGAGGGTTGCTGAACGGTCAGAGGGTTTTAACATGCGTGTTCGAAGAATTACAACGAAGAGGCCTTGAAAAAGTCGCATGCGTCCGCGGCATAGACAAAGAAATCAGAAGTAAGTAATATTTATTAATTATTATTTAGCCCTTATCATTTATAGGACCGGCCTCTCTCCAATTACTCAAGAGTTCCCTTAGACGCTTAAAAAAAAAAAAAAAAAAAAAAAAAAAAAAAAAAAATCGCGTATCTCTCGACGTTCTCGAGATATTTAGCAATTTCACTTTAAGGGGGGCTTGTTTCATGACTTTTATTAGTGGATATGGTTAAGCCACCCCCGCTTCACACCCCCGCAGGGGGTGCCCAAAACGTTGTCCGTTTTCGCCTATCTCTCACCGTTTCCGAGATATTTGATAATTTCACTTTAAGGGGTTGCATCAAGCATCGTTATTGGGGTGTTTTTATTGGTGGATCGCGATCGATTGCCCGACTGCACACCCCCCTGTGTAACCCCCCAAAATTCGTCCGTTTTCACGTATCTCTCACCGTTCTCGAGATATTTGGCGATTTATCCTTAAGAGGCAGCTTCACCGTGCGACCGCTCAGTTTGACCGCCTCTTAGTAGCCTGCGACAGCCTCGTTAGAGAGCACGGTGAAGCTGACCGATTCTCGAGATATTTGACAATTTATCCTTAAGAGGCAGCTTCACCGTGCGGCCGCTCGGTTTGACCGCCTCTTAGCAACCTACGATAGCCTTATTAGAGAGCACGGTGAAGCTGACCGATTCTCGAGATATTTGACAATTTATCCTTAAGAGGCAGCTTCACCGTGCGGCCGCTCGGTTTGACCGCCTCTTAGCAACCTACGATAGCCTTATTAGTGAGCACGGTGAAGCTGACCGATTCTCGAGATATTTGACAATTTATCCTTAAGAGGCAGCTTCACCGTGCGGCCATGCGGTTTGGGCGTCAGTTAGTAATATACGACAGCCGTATTAGCAGCGTACGGTGAAGCTGCCTCTTAAGGTGAAATTGTCAAATATCTCGAGAACGGTGCGAGATAGGCGAAAACGGCCAAAATTTTGGGGGGTTGCACAGGGGGGTGCGTAGTCGGACGCTCGAACCCGATGCGCCAATAAAATCACCCCCATAATGATGATTGAAGTTACCCTTAAAGTGAAATTGTTAAATATCTCGAGAACGGTGCGAGATAGGCGAAAACGGCCAAAATTTTGGGGGGTTGCACAGGGGGGTGCGTGGTCAGACGGACGGACCCGATGCACCAATAAAATCACCCCCATAATGATTATTGAAGTTACCCTTAAAGTGAAATTGTTAAATATCTCGAGAACGGTGAGAGATAGGCGAAAACGGACAAAATTTTGGTCACCCCCGTTGGGGGTACATAGCAGGGGATAGCCTATCCGATCCGCCAATAAAAATCTTGAAACCACCCCCTTAAAGCGAAATTATTAAATATCTCGAGAACGGTGAGAGATACGCGAAAACTGACAAAAATGTTAGCGTTGTAAGGGGTAACTTAAGCTAATCCAGGAGAAAAAAATTCGATAATATCGTTTGAGCGTGCCATGAAGTTGACCCTTTTCATTTATTGTATAGGTTATCGCCTCTTGGATGCAACGAGTGATGAAGAAGCAGACCTCATAGAGCAAACACGGATTGTGGAAGAAGAAGAAGAGAATCAGGCCGTCCAACATTCCAGAAATTGTAAGTATTCTAAAGTAAAAGAGAAAGCAAATTGTTTCAACAGCGACATTTTTTCAGCTTCTCAAGGAACTGCGGAAGAAGAGCAGCCCAATGAACGTGAACCTGTAGCAGGACCATCTAAGGTCAAGGAGCTTATACCAGGACCACACGGTTTGTGCAGCCCTGAGACATTCGACCTCCAGGAACGCCAACCATGGGAATTTTCTGACGGTTATGAAGCAGAGAAGCCGGAAAAAGACTACCGCTGGGTTCAACAGCTCTTGGGTCTCGCAGGTAAATATTTGCGCCCACTTGTAGAAATAATAAATTATAGAATAATTTGTATTCATTACATTTTATCATGTAGATCGCCTATAACGTGCAGGTCTGGGTTTCTAGGATTATAAGGTACTGATAATTTACATTTATTCTACTGTATTAATGAATTCTAAATGATAGTATATAATTTCGTTTGCAGAAGTACAAGAGGGTTCGGGCCGGCCGCGTAACGCTGCTAGGAATGAGTCATTCGGAGACATCAGGCCACCAGGAGATCGATTCGAAATTATTCAAGACGCCGTGCGTTATTTTAAACGCTTCAAGCTCCGCGGACGTGAGACGACGATGCGCGTTCGTCAACCACCGGCCAGTTTTAATAGTGTTATAGAGTGGCTAGAAGGGGCGTTCCGCGATCTCCTGACGCATATCACCAGCTCCTGCGAGGGTAGTGATTATGCGGGTATCTCGTTTACCGCGAGCGGTCTAGCGCACGGTCCCGTATGGGTTTCTTTTCGACCGGTACGCGATCTCACTTTTCAAGATATATGGCAGTTGATAAGCAGTGTTGCTCAAAGTGCCACTTCTTTAAATATTGACGACGAGTGTAATATAAAAACGTGTATCGTCAAGGGTGTAGAGGGTAGGGGTCGGAAAAAACTTACGTATGAGGGCATCGCAAAACGATCCATTCTATCGATTCGAAACGACGATAATTTATGTTTACCGCGCTCATTGGTCACAGCCCGGGCGTACGCTGAACGAGGAGAAATACGAACTGGTGCGCTCGACACTAATTGGCACCGTATAAGACAACCCAGAGGATTATTAAGAGATGCAGCGCTTGAGCTTACGACAGCCGCAAATGTGCGTGTGCCGAGGGCGGGTTGCGGTGTGCGTGAGGTTGCGAGCTATCAGGATTATTTGGCTCGAGACGGCATCGCGATCGTGGTTTTTGAGTTCTTGAGCTTAGGGACTCGTAGGAAAAAAGCGCTGTTCGATGGCACACAACAAGTTTTGGATACAGTAGGCACGATTCGACACACTCTGTATATTCTGTATAGCGAACGTTCGCACCATTTTGAGCCGATTTTAAATCTCATGGGCGCTGTAGGCAGTTCAAATTTTTGCACGAGTTGTAACGCTCTATATCGGCGAGCAGAGCACAGATGTTCAAAAAAAAAATGTCCGCGATGCTGGGTATCGCCTCCGTGCAACCAGACCTTAAACAACGCTCTCAATTGCACGACATGTAATCGCGATTTTTTTGGAGCAGAGTGTTTTCGAAATCATACGATCGATAGAAAGTATTATCGTAAGACAGTCAACGTTTGTAAAGTTCTGAGACGCTGTCGTAACTGTTTTCAAGCGGTACGACCTTTGGAAGAGAAAAAGAAACACAAATGCGGCGTAGGATTCTGTAAAATATGTAAATCTGTTCAACCGTTCAATCATCTGTGCTTCGTGACACCGATACGCATAAAAGATCTAAAAAAAACAAATCTCTTTATTTTTTATGACTTCGAAACGCAACAGTGTACGCCTGTAAACGGAGACGCGACTACATTCGTACATGAGCCGAATCTTTGCGTAGCTCAGCGAGTTTGCACTCTTTGCTGCGACAACGATTCTATCGCTGAACCCTGTGAAAATTGTGGGCCCCACGAGTTTGTATTCAGACATAATCCCGTAAGTCAGCTCGTGGAATTAGCGATGCAAAATGCCGAAAAATATGCGAAAACAATCTTAATTGCACATAACGCAGGAGGTTTTGATGCCCAGTTCGTCTTACGATACCTGATTAACGAGAAAAAAACACAGTTACCGACGCTAATAATGAACGGCACAAAGATTATCACCATGCGTATCGGGAAGATCGTGTTTCTCGATAGCCTACACTACTTTCATATGCCTCTAAGTGCTCTACCAAAGGCCTTCGGCCTGCAGGGTGCCACTGCTAAAGGGACTTTCCCACATTTGTTCAACACACCCGAAAATCAAAATTATGTCGGCCCTCTACCACCTATAGAATATTATAGTCCTGAAACGATGCGAACGGCTGAGCGAGAAAAATTATATGCCTGGTACAGCGAGACGACAGCCGCCAATTATGTATTCGATTTTGCAAAAGAGATTGTAGAGTACTGCACGACCGATGTCACGATACTGAGACAAGCATGCGTGGTTTTCCGCAAAATGTTCATGACCATTGGCAACGTTTGCCCCTTTGACGAGAGCACGACAATAGCATCAGCGTGCTTTCAGGTTTTTCGTAAAAATTTTCTGAAACCCGAGACGATTGGCGTTATACCAGCGGGTGGATATAGATGGGCGCATAATCAGTCGAAAAAAGCGGTCTCGTGGCTCGTGTGGATGGAGCATTCTCTCGGTCAGCGCATTATTCATGCAGGCCGATCGCGCGAGTTTAAATTACCTCAAAACCTGCTGGTTGACGGTTACTATGAAACCCCTGACGCAACACACGTATTACAATTTCACGGCTGTTACTGGCACGGGTGTTCGCGCTGCTTTCTCATGAACAGAGCTGGAGAGTGCGGCGGTATACCGATGAACGAGCGTCTCGAAAGAACCATCGCTATAGCTAATAGAATCAGAAACAGCGGCTATGAGTTAACAGAAATATGGGAGTGCGAGTATGACCGTATGTTAAAAGCCGACACAGAAATGCGTGCAGTCATTGAAAACCATTCGCTAGTCACATCAGAGCCTCTCAATCCGCGCGACGCTTTCTTTGGTGGCCGTACAGAAAACATGGTTACGCTCTACGATGTAAAGGATACAGAGCAAATACGATACGTCGATGTTTGCTCTCTGTATCCATACATCTGTAAGTTTGGAAAGTATCCTGTAGGCCACCCGAGAGTGTATGTCGGCGACGAGTGTATGGAATTGACAGGCCCTGATAATACCGATCTTTCACGGATTGAGGGCCTCGTTAAATGCACGGTATTACCGCCGCGTGATCTGTATCACCCTGTGCTACCTGTACGCATGCACCAGCGACTGCTCTTTGCTCTGTGTCGTAGTTGTTGTGAAATTATGAATCATGAAGCATGCACGCACGAAGATCCTAGTGAGCGCGTGTTCGACGGTACGTGGGTAGTGGATGAGGTGCGAAAAGCTGTCTCGTGCGGATACAGGGTGATACGCGTAAACGAAATTTGGCAATATGAGATAACACAGCTTAATCGGGATACACAGCAGGGTGGCCATTTTACCGAATACATAAATACTTTTTTGAAAATCAAGCAGGAGGCCAGCGGCTGGCCTGAAAAATGTTTGGGAGACGAGGCAGCGCAAGATCAATATATCACAGCCTTTGAGCAGTCTGAGGGCATTAAACTAAATCGCACAGCAATAGAAAAAAACCCTGGTTTACGCTCCGTAGCTAAACTATGCCTCAATTCATTCTGGGGTAAATTTGGTCAGCGTGAAAACCTGCCACAAACAGCGATAGTTTCGACGCGCAAACAGCTCATGGAGTTGCTGAGTAGTCCCGAGCACGAGATCACCGGTATTTTGCCTGTAAATCATAAAATACTGTATGTCAATTATATAAGCACCGATGACTCTGTAACACCATCAGGTATAGCAAGCGCCGTCATTGCGGCCTATACCACAGCTCAGGCACGCTTGAAATTGTATAGCTATCTCGAACCGCTAAATACCCGTGCTCTGTACTGCGACACGGACTCTGTTATTTACGTGACCAAGAACGATCCGCGTGAGTATGAGCCGCCAATAGGTCAGCTATTAGGAGATCTTACTAACGAGCTGAGCGAGGGTAGCTATATTACAACTTTTGTTTCGGGCGGGCCAAAATTTTATTCGTTTATAGTGCGTGCTCCCGACGGATCGGAAAGCGAAGTCTGCAAGGTAAAGGGAATATCACTCAATTTTGCAAACAGTGCGTTAATCAATTACCAATCAATACGATCATTTATACTTGGCGAAAGAGAGGAGCCGATTGTGTTACACTACAAGGCAATTAGACGCACGGCGTTTCATCACGTTGTCACGAAGCCCGAAACGAAGTCGTGTAAACCGTCTAGCATCAAGCGAAGACCCGCTGGTGTATACGGGTCGTTGCCTTATGGCTATAAAGATTAGCGATAAATTACCGCCATATACTGTAAACCGCCATATACTGTAAAATATACTGTAAAAAAAATATACTATGAAATGGGTGCCTGACCAATTCCTTTATCACCGTCCGTAACAAGAGTATTTTACTCACTCCCTAAGATGGATACGCGGTGGAAACATCCTTGGACCTCAATGATTTGTGGTCCAACAGGCTGCGGTAAAACATATTTTGTGAAAAAGTTTCTAAAGTTTATTTCGCAAATGAACAGTGAACCGTTCGAGAGAATTATTTTCTATTATTCCGAATGGCAATCTGCATACACGGAGTATGGAACATCGATAGAATTTCATGAGGGATTACCGCAAAGTGCAGATTATGCGAGCGATCCACGCGCTAAACTCATAATTATCGACGACTTAATGAGGGAGGCCTCGAATAACAGTGTTGTCGATCTATTTACTAAAGGCAGTCATCATAAAAATTTAAGTGTGATTTTTATAACGCAAAACTTATTTCATCAGGGTAACGGGCAACGGGATATCTCGCTGAATGCTAATTATATAGTTGTTTTTAAAAATCCTCGTGATCGCGCTCAAATACAGCATTTAGCGCGTCAGATATATCCTGAAAATCCGCGCTTTTTGCAAGAGGTTTATCACGACGCAACGTCTAAACCACACGGATATTTGTTACTAGATTTGAAACAAGCGACACCGGATAATTGTAGATTTCGCACCTGCATCTTTCCCGATGACCCCCAGCATTTTGTGTACGTACCACGAAAGAAATTAAAAAGCAACTACACGTCCGGAGAATTACCAGTTCTGCGTTTATAATGACGGACAACGGATCGGCTCGCTACAAAAAGAACGTTGCGATAACGCAAGCCCTTCGGTATTCCGACAAGGAGCAGCGCAAACAGACTTCAAGTGTCATTCAATGTCTTGTCGATTGCGCATTGTACATCCTACGTAACAACGCGCCACTGAAGACTCGGGGATACTTGTCGTGGAAAAAAGGTGAAAAGGAGTGATTCGCCCAAATAATTATCAGTCAATTTCTTGTAATGGCACGCAGCGGATCACCGCTCTGCAAGAAGTACGCTGCAATATTGCAAGCCCTTCAGCATTTCAGTAAAGAGCAGCGGGAAGCCTTTTTGCGTAAAGCAGATCCCCGTATAATCCGTTGTATTTGCGAGTGTGCTCTGAACATTCTTCAGGGTAACGTGCCTCTGAAGCCTGCTCAGAAGAAAAAACTACGTAGGCACGCGCCTGTTCTTCGGCGCTTAGCAGCGAGAAAAGGCAGTTGGAAGAGTAAGAAACGGTTTGTTATACAGAGCGGCGGATTCTTGCCCCTTTTGCTCGCACCAATACTAGGCACCGTCCTGTCAAATTTGATTGGCGGCTGATAATGGAGCATGCAAGGAAAATGGTGCTAGTACCCGAGGAGAATCTATTACAGTTGAACACCTCGAGTCATCGACAACAAGCTTTTGCTGCGGGTACACCACCATCGCAGGAGGCGCAGACTATTAGTGCTACCTTGAGCAGATTGGACACCGAAATGAATGAAATTTTGAATTCTAATAAATACAAGGATGAGAGAGAAAAGTGGGCGGCATATTTGGCTGTGCTTCAGCGCTATCTTCATTTTGTCGATAGTGAACGAACCCATCAGCAACTTGAACTCCTGAAAAAAGAAGGCGCAGCCCCATTGGAGGGTGCTGATAAAAAAAGCGAAATCTCTACACGTATGAACGACTCCATTATAATTGAAAGTGTACCGCAAAAATTTCGACCCAAAGCGAAGCTTCTGCTGCGTCGTTTGCACGATGCGCGTTCGCCAAATTTTTCTTGGAACGCCGCGGGAACCGTTTCTATCGAGGGAAAACCCATCAAAGACTCGAATATTGTCGACCTCATGAACGATGCTATGCGTGCAAGAAAAGTCTCCAAACCTGCGGGACGCAAAGCCTTTGCCGCTTTTTTAAAAGCGATACAAACACCTCGAGAATTTGTCGGGAATGAGGAACTATGGCTGGAATCAAGGGCGAACTCAACACTACAACAGGATCAAACAAGTAGCAGTGACGGTGGTGATATCAGCGATGTCAGCAGTCAGTCACCGCCGTACTACAGTGATAAGAGCACAGGAGCAACACGTGCTGTGCAGAGTGGTTCTGGTTGTTACAGCAAGAAAAGACGTGTAACTTGGGCTAGCCTTAATTTATAAAGATGAAAATATTAGAAAAAGTGTACTTCAACCCCTCCTATGAAGCATCGTTTTCGGGCGCAACTCGGTTGCTGCGAGAGGCTCGGAAGAAAAAAATTTCCGCCAAGAAGACCCTACAGTGGCTTGAGTCTCAGGATGCTTACACAAAGCATAGACCTGTGAGGCGTCGATTTCCGCGACGTTTTTACAATGTGCGAAACATTGACGATGTTTGGGAGGCTGATCTTGTAGATCTTCGCTCTATCAAAGTTTACAACGACGGCTATGTTTATCTCCTCGTAGTTATAGATGTTCTTAGTAAATACGCATGGGTTGTGCCTCTATACGATAAGACAGCGACATCTGTCACTAAAGCGTTTACGCATATATTATCACAAAAAATCAGTAACGGTAGAGCACCGATTTGTTTACAATCGGATAGAGGTAAAGAGTTTATAGGTGCTGCATTCCAGACTTTCTTGGAGAAGAAGAACATTCGGTTCCGAGCTGCAAGAAACCCCGATATAAAAGCCTCTATTGTGGAGCGGTTTAATAGAACACTAAAAGAAAGAATGTGGCGTTATTTCACATACTCTAGAGAGAAACGTTACATCGACGTTCTGCAGGATATTGTCTCGGCGTACAACCATACGCGGCATAGCAGCATAAAAATGACTCCTGCCTCTGTGACATTAGCCACAGCCGCTAGCGCTCGGGCTAATCTGATGCAGCGCTACAGACCTCCTGAGCAGCAGCACAGGCCTGCTAAATACAGGGTAGGCGATGTTGTGCGCATCAGTAGTGCAAAGGCGGCCTTTGCAAAAGGTTACGAGAGCGGCTGGACCAGCGAGCTATTTAAAATACACCGTGTATCAGACACTCGATGGCCAGTGGTATACATCTTACGTGACCTTCACGACGAAGATATCGACGGTATCTTTTACGAACCCGAATTATCGAGAGTGCAAACACAGAGGAAGAAAGGCCAATCAAAATGAAAGAGGAGTTTTATATGGTTTTACCTAGCAATAGTAGCATGGAATATTACCCTGATAATAAGACAACACGATTCACTACTCATTTACCACAGTGTGTGACTTTGCACGGTAGTTGGGCTGTTTCTTTAGCCGAAATACACATACCCATGACGATTCTACATGTACCACCCGAGGGCGAACAGAATTTTATTAACATTGTAACGAGAGTTATGAAACCTGATGCGGGACTAGACTTTATTAGAGAAGACCGTATTTGTGTACCACCCGGTGTATACCGTAGTATCGACAAATTACTTGAAACAATTAATGAGATAAAATACGTAGCTGGACACTTGAGGTTTCAATGTGGACACAATGGATACGTGACAGTGTCGCGCATCTGCAACACCTGCACGAATTCGGAACATGCCTTTTATTTTTCTGACGTGTTGAATAAGATTTTAGGATTTTCTCATGATCACGGAATAGTGATTCAAAGCGATACTAAGTACATCGATCAGAGACCCGCCGGTCTAACCAACGGTATTCCAAATATGTTCTTCGTTTATACTGATATATGTGAACCCTACATCACGGGAGATGTGCATACACCTCTGCTCCGTGTCGTTCCCTCAGTCGCCGCTGATAATTACAATTACGGGTCTGTAAAAATTCGGCACTTTTCGCCGCCACGCTTCATACCACTATTGCGCACTAGTTTTCAAACGATAACTATCGATATAAGAGATGAATTTGGTGAGCCAATACCATTCGAGTACGGAACGCTGACGGTGACATTACACTTCCACCGTATAGATTGACAGCATCATTGTTAAAATGGAATATTATGACGCATATTTTGACGCTCAGACGGGTGGTGGTGGGCTGGGAAGGAGCGGATATGGAGGCATAAGCCACGTATACATCGGTTCACCGAACCAGCGAGGTCACGGGATTGGTAGCTTCCTCGGCGGTCTCTTTCGGCGTATCATACCGCTCTTGAAACAGGGAGCCCGAACCATCGGCAAAGAAGCGCTACGTTCCGGTGTTAATGTAGCCAATGACATACTGGATAAGGGCATGCACCCACGAGAGGCCTTTCAAACGCGCCTGCGTGAATCGGGTACAAATCTAAAGCGAAAGGCCGAGGAAAAAATTAATAATCTTATGCAGGGTTCGGGTTATAAAGCAGCTAAAATAAACAAATTGCTGCATTCGCTTGGTAGTGGTGGTGTGCGACGCATCGGTGTGAAAAAAAGAAAGAAACCGTCGACGTCGAGAAAACGCTCTGGGCGCATTAAGAAGAAGAGGAAAGGAAAGAAAAAGACAGTGCGTAGAAGGGAGACAAAGACAGACAGTAAGGAGAGGAAAAAGAGGAGGAAGAAGCCAAGGACTGTATCCGATATTTTTGCATAGTCAGCCGAATCAGGGACAAAATGGCGTTCTTACACGCTCACTCGTGTGAGTGCCTAAAGTCGGAGCTTGAACTATTCACACTACCACCGACCCAAACTACAATTGAGGGGACACAATGGGTGTACTATAAACCAATTTCATCGCTGACGGATAACGCTCCTATCGAATTTGTGATACCGGGCCAGGGCGATGAGTACATCGATCTTGCCCATACTATGCTGAGTATGCGAGTTGAAATAATACCACCTCGGAAGCCCAAAGACGGCGATGCGCCTAAAGCCGGGCCCGTTAATAATTTGCTGCATTCAATGTTCAATCAGGTCGACGTATTCTTGAATCAGAAACTTGTATCGCCGCCTAATAACGCTTACGCATACAGAGCATACATTGAAACACTCTTAAATTATGGAGACGACGCGAAGTCTTCTCATCTCACAAGCGTTCTGTGGTATAACGATGCATCTGCGGGAATGGATGATGTGGGTGAGGGTAATAGCGGGCTGACCATCCGAAGAAATCTCATGAATAATAGCAACAATCAGATTGATCTCCTTGGACACCTTCATTGCGACATCTTTAATCAGGAGAGATTTCTGATAAATGGCGTTGAGATGCGCATACGCCTCGTACGCACCAACGATGCTTTCTGCCTTATGAGCTCTTCAAAAGACTGCAGCATAAAGATTGTCGAAGCATCGCTCCTTGTACGCCGCGCTAAAATAGCGCCAGGTGTTCTCCTAGCCCACGCAAGGGCTCTCTCCAAATCTACGGCTAAGTATCCGATGACTCGCGTGGAGGTTAAAGCTGTGTCATTGCATGCAGGTGTTCACGGTGATACTCTCGATAATGTCATACTAGGGCAGCTTCCTAAGCGTATAATTATCGGATTTGTCGATAATAAAGCCTTCAATGGCGATCGCAAACTGAATCCCTTTAACTTTCAAAATTATAAAATCAATTATCTTTCTTTGTACGCTGACGGTGTGCAGATACCGTCAAAACCTCTGCAGCCCGACTTTGGAGAGGGAGGACGATACGTGGATGCATATCACACATTATTCTCCGGTACAGGTATTCACTTTCTCAATCAGGGTAATTGTATTTCACGCGCGGCTTACCCTAACGGTTATTGTCTATTTGCATTTGATCTAACACCCGATCTTTCGGCTAATAGTAATACTCATTGGAATTTGGTGAAACATGGCAGCGTCAGAATAGAAGTCCGTTTCGAAGAAGCTATATCTTCAACGGTTAACTGTATTGTGTATGCGGAATATGATAATGTGTTGGAGATTGACGCGTCTCGACAAGTAATTGTAGATTTCGGTGGCTAGCGCGCGAGGCTCTGCAGGCAGGATCTTCAGTATTCACCGAGAACTTGGGACGACCGGACGAAATCATGACTGTTGTAATTGATATACAGGGTCTAAAGGATAAATTCAATCATTTTACACCGAAAGAAGTGGCTGTTACCGCGGTACATTCAGCCTATTTTGGTCACTGGATAGTAAAACCGACCTATTCTCATGACGACCTACCACTTAGTATAAAGAGGCAAAATATGTGGCTGCGGGAAAACCATCACGGTATTGAATGGTCTGAAGGCGATACGTCCCTGCAAACGGTCGAGCTGATTCTGAAGAAAATTGCAGTAGAGTCTGACCGGATATTCACCAGAGGCTCCGACAAAGCACGGTACCTGACAAATCTGACAGGGTGCTTTATCATAAATTTGGAAGAAGACGACGAAGTACCGTCATTCCATAACCTACCAGCGGGCAATACGCGGTGTATTTATCACGGGTTGCTGCGCAAAAATCACACATACAAGTGTGCACTAGACAACGTGACAAAGATCAAAGCGTGGCTCTGTCATAGCGACCGCTTTGATTCTTTGTGGGAATATAGAACCACTACTAGCTGGCGGGTGGGTTTGTCCGAGTGTGCTGCTGAAGGAAAAAAGTCGTCTGCCTGCTGTTATGAACAGCCTTCAAATTCTGCAGTCTCTCCGGAACATAAAGGATCATACAGTAGGCGTATACCCTGCAGATCGCATACCGAAGGTGTGGACGAAACCGACAGCCTTCGTTGTTAATACCGATGGACACAAGCTACCAGGGGCCCACTGGGTCGCCATGTACGTCGATCGAAATGGACATGGATGGTTCTTCGACAGCTACGGACTCCCCCCTATCATCCCAGAACATCTCACACGTCTCCGAAGAAACTGCAAACTCTTCCGATGCAACGCTATTCAACTTCAGGGTCCGGATTCGCAGTGTTGCGGACAGTATTGCGTTATGTTTCTTCATTATATGTGTACTGGCCTCGGCATTAATAAGTTTAGAAGTATATTTTCAGATAACTTGTCGAGAAACGATAAAATAGTGTATGATTATTATAGTGCGTTCATCAATAATCGTGACAGATTTAAGTCACAGGGTAAAACGTTTAGCACTGGTGCGACCATAGGAGGTAGTTATAAGTGTTTGCATTGTATACAGAGCTGTTGGCCTCGTAGCCGTGTATTCTAAATATGCTTAAAAATAAAGATTAAAAAATATTTTTCCGTCTTCTTCTACCTACTCTGTATCGCATACATCCCAAAGCCACGTGCTGATAGCAGCCTTTCGAGCTGATGACAGCAGATATTATGTTTCTCGGCGGACGTGAAAGAATGCAAGAAATAAACAGGGTAAGTAAAGCTGCTGGGGGGAGCCATGAGTCACGAGCTGTATGCAGCGTCAGCAGAAGGCCCAACATAACTGCGCAAACTCTCTCACGAATATTCATATTCGAACAGTCCGTCCTCCTGTGAGCAGACATCATTCGTGATCGAACCGTGAAAGAGGTACGAAATCAAAAAGAAGTTCACGTGCAAACTAGCCGGCTCCATTGAAGTTAATGCAACGGAAACGGATCGAATTAAAAGGGCGCATAGAAAGACACTTAAACGACATTGCAAAATTAAAATCGTTGATACGCACAAGATCAGAGTTTCGACGTGTGATACGAAAGCTAGAAGAACTCAATCTACACAATGGATCTCACGCAAATCAACAAGGTGGGCATGCTTGCATCGTTTCTGCCTGTGAAAAAACTATCCGAGCTGGCACTGGAAAGAAACTATGGCGTCACTGATATAAGGTGCGTAAAAACGTCATTCGGCCCAAGGATCACCATCGATATTGAGGAATCCTTTACTTGCTACCTCCCGGCGAGATTCGTCAAGGTATTCGAGGACGACGCCAATCTCTTGCAACAGATGACAGCTTCTGCGCATGAGAAAAAACTACTCATGCAATACCACGGAACAAGATATAATAATCTGGAGTTCAAGCCCGTCCGCCGAGCTGAGGCTTGATAGTCATTGCGTTGGTGCGCACCCTGTCTCACTCACTCTACACGGTTAATTCATCAGCAGCGGGAGAAGAAGAAGACGTCGTTTGAGAGAATCTGCTCATGCGGTACTACGGAACACACTATAATAGTTAAAATGTTATCATACGATCCATGTACAAAGAAATAAAAAAACAGGTTATCGATAAAAAATAATTTATTTTTTACTAGTAGCAAAATATACCCTACTCGTCGTTCGTTATTATTGCTGCCATCGCTTCAACAGCCCGAATCAGCAAACAATTCGCTGCGTCTAACTCTCACGATATACCCATTCCCCCCTCACCCTATCCGCTAGTCCTCATCCCGTCTTTTGCCACCGGAGACAACAGAAGCGTGTTCGTAGCCCAGTCGCCTACGTCTTGTGCACAGAGCTGTCACAGTGCACATTAGTTATTATCGTCGTTCACGTTGTTGCGAAATGAACGGTTACTCGCGCGAGACGGTACAGAAAGTGACACAAATAATTACGGTTTGCCTTGTTGAAAAATTACATCAAGAATTGGGGGAGATGCAAAACGAGGCGGATCGAGAACGCTGGTTGCAACGGTGCACAGCAGTCGTTTCGCTAATAAAATTCTATCTGGAATTTCTGGATCCCTCGACAGAGTATTATCAGGGAATGAGCTGGGAACTGGATTATTTGGAGGCTGTCCTGTTCGAACTAGAATAAAAAAATGAAGCGGCGCTCCCCATCGTATCCAATTTCAATCTGCACGTGCAATATTGCTGACGATAGCTGTCGTGTGATAACAGCTTCAGCGCAGCTCAGTCTTCTACCGTCTGTTGAGAGCGTAAAACGTGTTCGTGGATTTCAACGACAATATGCACTGTCCACATCGGGTGTTTGATGTACCCGGTACAGATCTTGTGTTTGATATTCTGTATTTAAAAGATAAGAATGGTGATTTATTGCCGAAAGAGGTGTGCGTGGGTTCGGTGGATAAACCACAGCGTCGAATGGTGTGGATAGTCTCTCCACCTTATATCATCGAGGAATTGCCGTACCGGATACGAAGAAGAAATAATTGGCGGACTGAGTACATCCACGGTCTACACTGGTTCGAAGGCTGGTCGTGTGGGGGCGGCATCGAACTCGCTGAACTGTATCAAGAATTACGCGAAATTGCGAAAAGTGTTGGCGAACAATCTCGACTGTACGCGGTAGGTGAGGACACTGTACAAATCTTAGAACAGGCCATAGGACGCAAATTCATAAACTTGAACGAACGCGCCGATTGTCCAGATCTCGATGTTCCGCCGTCGAAGAAGGTTAAAGTGTGTTCGTGGCATTCTTCCCTAGAGACGAAGCTCAGAGGCGCTCAGTGCGCTCTACGGAACGTTAAAAAACTCCAGCGTTACCTTAACGAGGTCCCACTTCAAAGATCTTCTTCTTTTCGTTGTCATCCCGTAAAGTGAATTATGTATTTGAAAAAATTGTCGAAGCTCAATGAAACCGGTCGCGTACCGTCCCACCTACCATATAAAAGGATTGCGGAACTGGAACTTCAGAAAATATATAGAATCTCAAGAATGAGGATGGGCAACACCAAGCACGGGAGACAAGTGATTGCCGATATAGGTTTGGATTTCAGTGTCTTCATGCCCCTAAGGGTTAGCTTCTTTCTGAACTATAATGACGAAGTGTTCGACGAAATAGCAGAACATTGTGAAAAAAAGGGTCTAGGGCTGCGATATTTGGGCTCCGTATATAACCGTATTGAATTCATCGATCTAAGTTGTACATGAAACCTAGCTTTAAGAAATATGTAACTCTGTGCATAATAAAATAAAAAAATTAAAAAAGCGGGGTGCACTATGGAGACTTCCGCACACGCTCCCGTCCCCCCTCTCTATCACACGCACCTCCGGGCGCGGTCCGACCGGGCGCGGTCCGACCGGGCCCGAGGAGTGGGGATAGGAGTGGGGATGGGAGTGGGGGGTCTCCATAGTGCACCCCTTACTACTGACGGCAAAACACTCGGACTCCCGAAAAATGTAAAAAACAGAAAGGGGTAGGGATAAGGGACCCCGAACTCACCTCCAGAAACAAGAGGCCCACTAGAACAAAAGCGATAGCAGAGGCAGTAAAACACGTGGAGAAACTCAAAAAAAAAAAAAAAAAAAAGAATAGAGAAGTGAAGCAAAAAAAAAAAAAAGAAAAAAAAAAAAAAAATAAATATTAGAAATAAAAACAAGATAAAATAAAAAAAAATACACATATATAAAGACAGATAGAAATGAACACGTTTAAGTGCTTTCCGGCCAGGTGCCTCAGCGGAACCCATAAAAAAGTGGAAATCCTCGCGGTAAAAAACCCCTCGAGGATTTATGTGCACCTCGACGACCCCGAGGGCATCCGGGCGAAGACCGTGACTTACTTCGCGAACACCAGCCTCACGCACCCCGAGGTCCACCCAGTAATATACGAGGAGACATACGAAGGAGCCCCCGTATACGTGCGATGCCACGAGAGATTCTATCGAGGCATCGTCGAGAAGGAAAGGGACGAGGAGGGGGACATTCTCGTATGGCTCGGGGACTGGGCCATGACGCTGATCACCAACCTGCAAGAGCTATATACCGTGCCACGAGCCCACAAGTCGGTGCCGTTTCAGGCAGTGGGCTGTGGAATGCACCAAACTCGCCCGCAAATCCCCGAATTCTGGGAAGAAGAGGCGACAGAACTCATAAAAGGAATCCTAGAAGTAGGTAGCAAATGGACAATGGACATCCGCGACCGGGACACCGGCAGCGACGCAGTGTGGGTGGAGTTCCGACCGGAGAACGAGAACGAGACGAGCCCCCGGGAGAAACTTATCGACACCGGCATGGCCAACCACGACGTCAACCCCAGGTGGTTCAATTGGGGGGAAGACGCTTGCTTCTTTAGTGACCAGTCGCAGCTTCCCCACCAATATAGAGCATGCCGCGGGCCCGGACGGGAAGCGAGCGATAGCGAAGAAGAAACATGGAGAGACCCACGGGACTACATCGAGGTGGAGGAGAGCAGCGAGGAGGAGAACAGCGAAGAGGAGAGCGAGGAAGAGGAGTGGCGAGAGCCGGAAGTAGTCATCGAAGCCAGAGACGAGAATGGCAACTGGTGGCCCAGCATGGAAATGTCGACCAACCCGGACGACTCCGGCGAGGACCACCCACACCTATCCTCGGAAAAAAAAAAAAAAAGAAAAAAGGGAAACGACTGGCAACCGGGTAAACCCGGAGGCCAGTAGTTTGGGGGAGAATGAGACCCCCCCCCTTCCGGATAACGAAGAGCGCGCACCAGCACCAGCACGCAAGCAAGAGCAACCAACCCAAGAGGAGCCGGTGGCGCGATCCGCCGGGATCGAGCACCAACCCGGTCGATACGAGGGCGACGCATGCGCACTCGGCGGACAAGGCCAGAGAAGAACGAGCCCGACAGCGGCGCGCGGCGGCCAACAACGGTAACCACCATCAAGGACAACCGACAGCAAAAACGAGGGAAAAACAACGCCGGCGATTGGCCAGAAATGACGACACCGAAAGCACGAAAAGCATTCGATTTGCGAAAAGGGAAAAGGACGATGACGGCACAGGATCATCGGGCCAGGATAGGAGGACGAAGGGAGACGAACACGAATAACCAATCACAAAATTGAACGCGAAAAATACCAGAGCGCAAGCGCAACACCGCCAAAAATATGCAAATTACACGGGAGGGAGGTGTAAATTTGCATATAAAAACCACGGAAATCGACCATCAATCATCAGTCAACAAGTACAACAATCACCGGAAGCAACAACCAGAAGACCACCAGCAGTAAACGGGCAAGTGAAACCAATACAAAAAGTGTAAAAAGGGACTTATAAGATATTCTGCGTGCCTGTAAAAAGGACTTATAAAATATTCTGCGTGCCTGTAAAAAGGACTTATAAAATATTCTGCGTGCCTGTAAAAAGGACTTATAAAATATTCGGCGTGCCTGGAAAAAGGACTTATAAGATATTCTGCTTGCCGGTAAAAAGGACTTATAAAATATTCTGCTTGCCTATGAGATGAACCTGTGAAGTAATCTGCCCGCGGATAAAAACCAAGAAAACTTTTCTGTGTGCTAAAACCGAAATGTACCAACCGAGACCTGTGCCTCCAATTGACTGAACCTTCTGAAATCACCCGCTCTGCTTACTAAACACGCGTAAAATCGTCGCGCGGCGTACACGGACGTTATCCGTGCACCCAAAACGCTTGTTAACGATATACACAGCGGCCTAGACACGGCTGAAACTCGAAACGCGGCGGCAACGAAATTCAAACGAAGCGGTAAAAAGACCGGAGCGCGCCGGTAAACCAACCGACGTGACCGAGAAGATTACGGTGCGACGAAGGAGCGCACTGACATCGGAAAAACGCACGGAAACAGCGAGGTGCCGGTCCTTAGACCCCACCTGCGAAGCGGCGACGAGAAGGGAACAATAGGAACCAAGAAAAACAACGAAGAAAATCCGAAGTGGCGCGCTGTCACCGACGCACCGAGCGCCGTGACGTCACAGCCAGGCCAGCGACGCGAGGCGGCCATCTTGCCGCGGCCCGGGCTAAGGCCCGGACTCGCACGAGAGGCGGATCCACACGCAGCGACCAGAACCGGGTCGGCCAATAGGAGCGATCTGAGCGACGCACTGAACAAGCGATAAGGGAAATAAACGTGTAACACCAGAAATAAATGCAAATTCCAACCGAACCTCGGGCCTGACACACCAACCCACAATTCCTAAACACTCGAGTCCAAGAAATCCCTGCCGTTTGAGTACCGATCCTGCACAGGACGCGTGCGAATACGGAAAATTTTGTAGGAAGCCTAGCTCCCGTTACAACGAACATCGGCTTATCCTGAAGGATGAAAAACCATTCGTATCTCGCTCATACCCGGTTCCTATGGCGTACCGAGGAAAGGTAACGGACGAGATTAATAAAATGCTCGCCCAAGGGGTTATTCAAAGGTCAACAAGCACCTATATTAACCCTTTGGTGACCGTTATCAAGACGAACGGAGACGTCAGGTTGTGTCTCGATGCACGACTACTGAATGAGCATCTCGAAGGCGATTACGACTCGGCACTACCGACGGAAGAGATTTTCCAGAAATGTGGAGGCGCGAAGGTCATGTCGACCTTGGATCTGACCAGCAGCTTCTGGCAGATTCCCTTACATCCGGATTCGCATAAATACACGGCATTTCGACACGAAAATAAATGCTATGAATTCACGGTTACGCCGTTCGGTTTAAAAACGAGTACCGCGGCGCTTGTTCGGGGGCTGGACATTGTCCTTCGAAACACCGGAGATTTCATAGTAAATTTCGTGGACGATTTGCTAGTGGTGTCGGCAGATACTCAACAACACCTGCAACATCTCCGAAAATTATTTCCGGGAATTCGCGAGCATGGAATGACTCTAAAAATGGAAAAATCTCATTTCTTTAGAAATGAAGTGAATTTTCTCGGGCACGTAGTAACGACGAAGGGGATACTGCCGCAGCCAGACAAGGTGAAATCGATTAAAGAATTTCCCCGTCCCCGAAATATAAAACAACTGAGGGGCTTTCTCGGACTAGTAAATTTCTATACGAAATTTACGAGTAGACACGCTGAGGAAACGGTCCCCTTGTTAGAGCTGCTGAAAAAGGGAACGAGCTGGAAATGGACAGGTATCCACGAAACAGCATTCGGAAGAGTGAAACAGCTGTTTTGCGAGTCGGTGGTACTAGAACATCCCGATGTAACGAAGCCGTATACCTTGACGACGGACGCAAGTGACTATGCGCTTGGCGCAACCTTGTCACAAACCGACGAAAAGGGCGAAGTCGGAGTAATCTCATTTGCCAGTCGAACTCTCAAGGGGGCTGAAGTTGGTTACACCACGTCGGAGAAAGAATTACTCGCTATCGTCTGGGCTCTCCAAAAATTCCAAAGTTATCTTAAGGGAGCAAAGATAACGATAATCACCGACCATAAAGCGCTGGTGTTTCTAAAAACGTGCCGATTCACGAGTGACAGGCTTTTGAGATGGGCGCTCTTGCTGCAAGGTTATGATTTAACGGTGGAACATCGGCCGGGAAAATCTAATCAAGTGGCCGATACGCTAAGCCGACTCCGCGAACATACTTACGAACCCGATGGAACATCGCCCGGAAAAATAATAATCGCCGCGCTCGCGCAAAAACCTTCGAAGTCCTTATCACAAAAAATGAGGACGATCGGTAGTCTACAGAGAAATCAAGAGGATTTGAACGCCATTATTACTCTGTTAGAAGATGAAAAAGACACGGAGAACCATCCGAAAAATTACCGAATCAGCGAAGGAGTTCTGCAGAGAGCCGCGAAGACGGGACAATGGAAGGTGGTGTTGCCGGAAGAAATAAAAGAAATCCTTGTCGAGGAATGTCACGTCATGTACGGTCATGTCGGTGCAACTAAGGTGTTCCAAATGTTAAACGAGGATTTCGCATATCCTCGGTTTGCTAAAAGCATCAGGCACCAGCTCGCCACGTGTGACACGTGCCAGAGAACAAAATGTGCGGTGCAAAATAGTTATGCGAATATGCAAACTATAGTACCCGAAGGGCCGGGAGATTTACTCTCCATCGATTTTTTTGGTCCACTACCGATGTCAACCGGGGGAGTGCGCCACATTTTGGTAACGCTGGACGCATTCACGAAGTTCGTCACGCTGTACCCGATGCGAAAGGCGAACACCAAAACGGTAATAAAGAAGCTCACGGACTATATTCCGAAGTATGGAAAACCGAAGAGGATCCAATTCGACCACGGAACGCAGTTCACGGCCAAGGCGTGGAAAAAATGGTTGGAGGACGAAGAGATACAAGGAGTATTTTCGTCGATTCGGCACCCACAGGGAAATATCGTCGAACGAGTAAATCGAGAGCTCGGACGATTTTTCCGCACCTTGCTAACCGACCGACATACGGCATGGGCAAGGTGGGTGCCGATTATACAGGATTGTATCAACGACTCGCCCCATGATACCACGGAATACACGCCGAGGGAACTACAGACAAAGAAACCCCCGCATCGTCCGTGGAAAAATTGGATACCTGCGCTGAGGGAAAAAGCAGAGGAAATGGTCGATTACGCGAGAAAACTCGAACTCGTACAGCAGCGGATATTACGGAAAGGCCGGAGAAGGGCCGAAAAATTCGACGAGTGCCACCGTATGACCACCTACGAGGAAGGCGATCTGGTTCTCGTAAAAGCATTGAACGTGTCGAATCAAAACGACCAAGTCGCCGCAAAGTTCATGCCTCTTTACGAAGGACCATATCGAATCGGAAGGTGCGTGGGACTCGCGACGTATATTCTCGAGAACCCGGAGACAAAGAAACTGCGCGGAAGATTCCACTCGAGCCTTTTGAAACGCTACCATCAAAAGGCGAGTGCGAAAAGTATCGAGAACGAAGGGGACAACGACTAGTCCTAAGAATTAAGAAAAGAAACAAAAAGAAGAGTTAAAAATAGGAACAATATAGAGTGAAGATAGTATTCAGAAGAATTAAGAAATTAAGAAAAGAACTAAGAGTAGAATTAAGAATAGGTTAAGAGTACAATAAGAAAGAATTAAGAATAGACTAAGACGTAATGAGGTCGTAAGAATAGGCTAGAGAGAATCCGGAATAGAAAAACCATTAAGAGTAGAACAGGAAATTAATGAAGGATTAAAAACAATATAGAATTAAGAGTTGAGGTAAAAACAATTAGGAATAGCGTAGAAAAATAATAAAATAAATAAAATCAATAAAATAAATAAAAGAAAAAAAAAAGAGCCCAAGCGGAAATTAAGACATGATTAAGAATAGAATAAGAGTAAGACTAAGAAGCAAGAAAAAGAAAACAGCAAGAATGGAGAATCGAAATAGAAAAAGAAAGGATTAAGAATAGCATAAGATAAAGAGAGCAAAGTAAAAATAAGTCAAAATTACAGTTAAGAATAGGATAGAAAAAGAATACAGTGCAAATTTAGATAGAGTTAAGAAAGTAGGAAAAATAAACAGAAATAAGAATAGATAGATTAAGACATAACTAAGAATAGGAAAAAAATAATTCAAGATATAAGTAAGAATAGACTAAGATCGAAGTAAGAAGAGTTAAAATGGATAAAAGAAACAAAATAAATTCAAAATAAACTAAACAGGAGAAAAATAAGCATCAGAATATTAAGAAGAAGAGGATATTAAGACATCGGTTATGGGATAGATCGGAATAACAACAAGAGCAGCGCACCGGCCCACAACATACGCCAAGACATCGCAACGCCGAGACAAGCATCGGGCCAGCGGACCACTGTGCTCTCTCCGGCGTGACCACGGATGGCGAAGGAGTCGAGCGCGGCGAAGCACCAAAATCAAAACAAAGGATTAAGTCGGGGAACCGAGAAGCTCGCCACGATCGACTCCCGAATCAAGATGACCAGCCGAATTGCTAGAAATGAAAGCATTATACCGAGAAACACTGACGATCTCGACGACATAATCATAATAACCGGACGGGATATCCCAAAACGAATCATCGATGTCTGGTGTATCGAGAATCGCGGCCACAACACAAAACGGGGGAGGGGATAGAATTCGGAAATTAAGGGCTGTCGAGCAAATTTAATAGCAAGCTCGAACAGTACGAAAGCGAAAGGCGAGAGATTAAGTGAAAAGTGACAGGTGATAGGGTACAGAAGAGAAAAGAGAAAGGAGAAGAAGAGAAAAGCGAGAAAAAGGAAGGAAAGAAGAGCCAGAGTAGCAAAAAGAGGAGGTGAGGAAAATAAAATGAATCAACGAAAAACGAATAAAATAAATTAGAATAGGATAAATCAAATTACAACGTAAGAGAAGAGTATAAGTTAGAATAAAATGAACTTAGAACAAATAAAATCAGATAACATTAAATAAAAGAAAATAAGATAAACACAGAAGGGACAAAAGAATAAAACATTAAAAATCTCCCAAACAGAAAAAAAAAGAGGAAGAAACATGACGTTCAGGAATTTCCCGGCCCGCAATCTGGAGGGGAGCTTCAAAGGAGTTGAAGTATTAACGGTTTCAACCCCCAGCCGTTTCTACGTACACCTTCCGGATCCTGAAGGGAAGAGGGCACGACTTCTAAGCTATTATGCGAGTACCACCCCCGAACACCCGGAAGTACGGCCCGTAGAGGAGGAAGACATATATCCTGGCGCGCCAGTATACGTACGGCACACCCGCCGGTTTTACCGGGGTTGTGTGATGGGACAACGGGACCAGGACGGTGACATCCCGGTCTGGCTGGGCGATTGGGCCCTAGAGCTCAATGCCAGACCCGGGGAGATGTACACCGTCCCCTGGGAGCACCGAAGCGTCGCCTTCCAGGCGATTGCCTGTGGCCTCCACGCCACCCGGCCGATGGGAGAGGACACCTGGTCTCCCGACATCATCCAGGACGTGAGGGACCAGTTAGAGTATCAATACTGGGACCTACACGTCATGGACCGGGAGACCGGGACCGACGCAATCTGGGTGGCGTTGGAGAGCCCGGACAACACCGAGGAGGCGATCAGAGACCGCCTGCTTCGAAACGGCCAAGGACGATGGGGCCCGAACCCCAACCCGTTTGACTGGGGAGAGGACGGCGGCAGGCTCTGCCTCCGTCCGGAGATAGCCGAGGAGGAGGACGAGAAAGAGGAGGAGGACGAGAACGAAGAAGAGGACATGGAGGTAGAGGACGACGAGAACGAAGAAGACGACGACGACTGGGAAAACGAGGAAAACGAACACCGACAAAGAAGAAGACACGGAAATTAGAAAAAAAAAAAAAAAAAAAAAACACACAAAAACACAAAAACACAAAAATACAAAAACCAACGAATGTACAGAGAAAATAAAAAAAAAAGTACACGTAAGCTGCAATTATTCATTTAAGCGTAGAAAATATGTATAGACCTTTAGAAGAGACGTAGACAAGTAAAGAAACAAAAGAAAGAATCAAGACGAAAGGAAATATAAGAGAAGAAAAATAAGAGAACGAGAGAGGAAATAACGAGAGGAAATATAAGAAAGGAAAAATAGTAAAAATAGAAGATGGAATCGGATCGAGAGATAAACAGATAAATAAGAAATAAAAAGAAAGAAATAGGAAGGATAGGAAGTTAAATGGAATAAAGATAAAACAAAAAAAAGAATAAAAAGATGAACAGTAACATGACTGGAGAAGCTCGGGACGAGCTTCGCCAGTAATGTGGGGGAGAATGTAACTCCCCTGCATAACACCATCTCCCGTGTGGCCCCGGTGACGTCACACCGCGAGAGCCCGGGAGACGCGGTCAGTCTCGCGAGATGCCGAGCAGCCGTCGGACAAGCCCGCGGAGAGCCAAGTGGCGCCATCCGACGGGATCGAGCGGCGGCTGGATCGATGCCGGAGCGACGCGCACGCGCAATCCGATGGATTCAGAAGCACAGCGGCGCTGCCGAGCGGGCTTGCGGAGAAAAACGAGCTCAAGGTCGGAGAAAGGCAAAAGCGAGGGAAAATCGGCCTCGCCGATTGGACAGATATGATGATACTCCCTTTTGCACACGGCACCGACCGAGCACACGATTAGCTCAACGGATAACACCGGAAGATCGTCACTACTGTACCGACTCAGGATTGGAGGGCAAAGAAGGAACAAGGCCCTTAGCCAATCATAAAATTAATAATCGGGCGACCGCACGTAGACGCGAGTCCGCCAGAAATCTGCCAAACCGACGGAGTGGGAGTCCAAAATCGGGGTATAAAGGACGGCGATTTCGGCAGCCGAGGATGAGTGAACGATCTACTTTATCATCGGCCAACTCCAAAGGAAAAGTGAAAAGTGACTAAAAGTGAAAAGTAAAAGTGAGTTCAAAGTGACAAAAGTGAAACAGTGCCACAAAGGACTTATAAATTTTGTGCCGGAGTGAACTTATAAATTTTGTGTCACGCCGGACTTATAAAATTGGTGAATATTGGACTTATAAAATTTAGTGAAGAGTGAACTTAGAAAACTAGTGCCGCAAAAGGGACTTATAAATTGTCGTGCCTAGTGAACTTATAAATATTGTGGCACGAATCGGACTTATAAAATTCTGTGCCGAATCGAACTTATAAATTCCGGGCCAGAATCGGACTTATAAACGATTTGTGCTACGGCGAACTTATAACTTGGTGCCGCCGTGAACTTCCACAATTAAGACCAATAAAAGGGACATTCGGAGTGATCCGGTAAAGTGACCACCGGGACCGGTCATATACTGCAAGGTTGGAGCAGACGAATATTCCGACGCCAAGGACTGGAAAAAGGTACAGCCAGGGGTTCACTCACTCCCCCTGAAGGCTCCCATACAAGAAAAACAAGGTAAAAACGTTTTGTCTCCTTTTCACACCAATTACAAATCACGAGGCGGGCGAACTGTCACCGGCGATCGCCGTGCCGTGACGTCATCGCGAGACCGCCGAGCACAGCGGCCAGCTGGACGTCGCGTCGACTGAGAAGCCAACCGCGCATGCGTGGTGCGGTTCACGCGGAATAAATATCTTTCGATTAAAATATCTCCTTGAAGCCATAAAACAAAGCAATAAATAGAGACAATAAGTGAAGGAGAAACAAGTTCTTGAACGAAATTGATATTCATTGTTCAGTCTTTTGGTTCTGCAGGAACCACGTTTGAATTGCTCCGAAAATAGAGATAGGCATCGAATAAACCGAGTTCAAACCGAACAGAAAAAGGGTTAAATGAATCCTGAAGCCTGTAGTTTTACAAATAAAACATATTTTTCAAACGTCAAAACTGTCTCTGACACGCCAGCCCATAATTCCTGAACGCTCGAGTCCCCGAATCCGTCCGTTTGAGTGCACTTCTCACAGAAGGAAGCGCATAAATACGGAAATTATTGTACGAGGAATCTGCTCCTGTTACAACATAGCGATCCTTCGACAGTAGCGGTTGTACTTACTGGACCATAACATTTTTTCACCAAAATGGACTACGTCATCGATATTCAAGGGTTTTACGACAAGGATGACTGCTTCATTGCTAAAGAAGTAGCTGTCGTTACGCTAGACAAAGAGTACGTCGGCCATTGGATCACCGTTCCAGCATACGTTTTCACGGATCTCCCGAGATCAGTGCGCGCGAAGAATAATTGGACGACTCGTCATCATCACGGCCTGGAGTGGTTCGAAGGAGACGTAGGAATCAGAACCCTACACGCGAATCTACGACAGATCACGCGGGCTGCTGGAACCATTTATACTCGCGGACATGAAAAGGCGAAATACCTCCAAAATGTTACGGCACGAGAGATAAAAAACCTTGAGGAAAGCGACTGTCCATCATTCAACGATCTGCCCTCCTCGGCTCAAGTCTGTCTGCATCACGGGCTCTTAAACAGGCCAGAGCTATCTTGTGCTTTAAACAACGCTGTAAAATTAAAGGAGTGGATTCTTCGCGACGTAGCTCCCCTACAGCCACGCGGATACAACAGTCTGACTTCTCACCTGAACCTATGAATCTGAAGACGCCGCGCGACTGTTACTCTCCGGTCGTAACAAGTGATGAATACGATCCAGATTGGCCAGGCATTACAGGGCTTACACTCTAAAGTCTCGCGAAGTGTTCATGCAGCGGATCAAATTCCAACTCTGTTAACGAGACCGACAGCCCTTGTTGTGAACACTGACGACCACACGCGCCCTGGAACACACTGGGTCGCAATCTACATCGATGGCCGAGGACGTGGATCGTACTTCGACAGCTACGGCATTCCGCCGCTTGTACCAAGCCATATCCACCGCTTACGCAAGAACTGTACCCTCTATCGATGGAATACCAAGCAAATTCAAAGCCTCTCTTCAAATGTGTGTGGCCAGTTTTGTATTATGTTCCTTTATCATATGTGTGGCGGGGGATCTCTACTACAATTCCGGAAACTTTTCACCGCCGATCTCAAACAAAACGATCGAATCGCCGCAAGATTTCATAAACGTATAATGAGTAAGCTGGCGACTGATACGAAAAACATTAATAAACACTCTGGGAACTCGTTAACGGGTCGCGGAGTCTGTGTTAAAAAATTTGTTCAACATTGCTGCGCTAGACTGAATAATTTTTAAATTTGTATACATTAAAAAACCTGTACAGCTAAATTTAAGAATAAACATGCAAATTTTATAAAAATATATACCAAAATTATTTTTACTTACCTTCAATCATCCCGTTTATATATATTCTAAATAAGCTGAAAAAAATTAAAAAAAAACATTTCGGCATGTGGGGTCAAACTCGCGCTTCCAAGGAAAACGCTACTTAAGTTTAGCGCTTTAGACCGTTCGACCAAGCTAGCTCACGCAAAGCCTTGAGCTACCCTCGAGAAACACTCTGCGCGCAAGAGCCAGAACGACGCTTCCGTACCTAGCCAACTCTTGGAAAATCCAAGATGGCGCGACTCGCTGCTGCTACGGCGTCACGAGCTCTCCGTACGCTCCGTGTACTTCAGCCATCCACCGCTATACCGTCTACGCGCTACACCGCCTGGCATCCCCTCTCACGCACTCGAACCGATGGGCCCGCCGCCGCTCGGCCGCCAGCGTACCCCAAAAATCCAACATGGCGCGACTCGTCGCTACGCCGTCACCAGCTGGCCCC
Source organism: Ichneumon xanthorius (assembly GCA_917499995.1). Taxonomy (NCBI): domain Eukaryota; kingdom Metazoa; phylum Arthropoda; class Insecta; order Hymenoptera; family Ichneumonidae; genus Ichneumon; species Ichneumon xanthorius. The sequence goes on from CAKJTD010000103.1 coordinate 1,481,053, forward strand.
GTGGGCGCTCCAGCCAACTCACCCCCGACACGCTCTCACGCCCTTCCACTACACGCTCACTCCCTCACTTCACTACCCTCTCTCCATCATCCCCTTCGCCCGCAACACGAGTCGAGCTACTCAAGTGATCGACCAGGGGCGGTTGGTCGGGACTTGGCAGCCGAAGAAGCAACATCTCCTCCAGCTCCTCACCCTGGACACCCACCACCTCCCTACAGGGCCCGCGGGGGGGAAGGGGGGAGGGGGAAAACCACCCCAGCAGCGAGCCGGCGGGCCTGGCGGCCCCGGCCGAACACGCTACACACCATCCCCACTCCTCAAAACCGCCATCTTGAAAAAATCCCTATAGGTACTGTCGTCTACTTAAGTACATCCATGGTATACACTGGTACGACGACGGCATCACGCTCGGTGAACTGTATCAAGAATTACGCGAAATTGCGAAAAGTGTTGGCGAACAATCTCGACTGTATGTAGTAGGTGAGCCGACTGTACAAATCTTAGAACAGGCCACAGGACGCAAAATCATAAACTTGAGCGAATGCGTCGATTGTCCATCATTCGATGTTCCGCCGTCGAAGACAGCAGAAGTGTGCTCGTGGCATTGTTTCCTACAGACGGAGTCAGTCCGGAGGCGCTCAGTGCACACTACGGAACGTTAAAAAACTACAGCGTTACCTTAACGAGTTTCCTTTTCGAAGATCTTCTTTTCGTTAACCCGTAAAGTGAATTATGTATTTGAAAAATTGGCGAAGCTCAATGACACCGGTCGCGTACCATCCCACCTACCATATAAAAGGATTGCGGAACTGGAACTTCAGAAGATATATAGAATCTCAAGAATGGGAATGGTCAACACCAAACACGGGAGACAAGTGATTGCCGATATAGGATTGGATTTCAGTGTCTTCATGCCTCTAAGGGTTAGTTTCTTTCTGAACTATAATGACGAAGTTTTCAACGAAATAGCAGAACATCGTGAAAAAAAGGGTCTAGGGCTGCGATATTTGGGGGCTCCGTATATAATCGTATTGAATTCATCGATCTAAATTGTACATGAAACCTAGCTTTAAGAAATATGTAACTCTGTGCATAATAAAATAAAAAAGCGGTGCACTATGACGACAGCTTACACGCACACCCTCTCACTCTCACACCCACAACCTCCAATAATTTTCGGCAAAAACGCTTTGTTTGACAAGGAAGCGTACTCATTCAATTTAGCCAATGTACTTGAGAACATGAATGTTAGAGCAGCAGCAGCAGTGTTGTTATGTTATATCTTGTGAAGTAGAGTGTGGAACGCGTGGTGGTGGTGGTGATGGTGGTGGTGGTGGTGGTGGCGGTGCGTGCGTGCGTACTTTCGAACTGTCTGTCACAAATCAAAAATAAAATTATTTACAACTGAGATTTTATTCTTTTACTTCAGGGAAAGAGGGATAAGGAGGGAGGAGGATGAGGAAAAAGAAGAAGGGAGGAAAAGATAAGAACGACCGACCGACCCAACGACGATCATTGTTGTTGATTGTGGTTAACGTGTCGACGAACGTATGCTGCAACAATTATTAATTTTATCTTGAAAAGAAGAGGATGAGGAAGGAGAGAGGAAGAGAAAGAAGAAGGAAGAAGTGCGGCGGGCGCCAGTGAAACTCTTTCAAAAAAAGAAATAATGTGTTATAATGCACGCGCGCCGCCACCGCCGCCGATCCTAAAAATAATAAAAACGCATACTGCATGAGTGATAAACCACGATATTATCAGTTGCGGTGAATGTGAGGAAGGAAAGAGATAGAAACATTGTGAAGAAAAAATAAACGATACGTGACCGACCGACTGACCGTCACACAACTACTTTGTTCTACAGCTCACCGCCGCCACGGCTGCTGCTCCTATGCCTCCGCCACCACTCTTCTTACACAAAGCTGATCGATAACAACATTTTCAAATCAAACATCGTTAATACATTAAGGTGGGTAATGCATATATTTTTTAATGAAAAATTATATATTGTATAACAATGAAATAATTTTATTACTTGCAGAAATAAACCGTCCGTTCGAGATATTATACCAATAATAAAGATTAGAGAACGGACGACGACGAATCAACCTACCACACCGCCGCCGTCGTCACCGCCATCGCATTCAAGCGCCGCCGCCTTCGATAATTTTATAAGAATAAAGAAGTTAAATTAGAGAACTGTGAATTATATAGTGTTTGAGGGAAAAAAAAAAAAAAATGATGATGATAACTGATATGATGTGGAAGAAGATGTATATCATTTTGAATAATGGTTATACAATCGATGTGCCCTATGAGTGGTTGAATTATAATGCTGAAGATATGAAAACAATTTTTTAAATTGTTGAACAAATAATTCTCGAGAGATATAATGATATATGGGGTGCAAAAATTGTAATGATGTGTGGTGTTTATCGATTCGTGACAACTAATAAAATAATCAGAGACTATGGTCACTTTAATGATTATGATATAGCGATTCGACAAAATCAGGAGATAGCTGCAACGTTGTCAACCTCACGACTGCAACCGATCGAAGGATCAATGATTCGTCGGCGACTGCGTTGGTTATCATCAATAATTATAAGAAAGCTACGAGCGACTCAGCAATGATGAATATTATCATTCTATCACATATCAATAAAAATAAAAAAATATTTGAATGTGAGAATATATAAAAATGTGTATTGTTTCTTTATTTATCAATAGTGGAATAAACGTTCATCTCGTTAGTCGTAATGACAACGTCATCATCATCATCATCATCATGCGATTTGTGAGACAACCAACGTCGATCAGAGTGACGTATGATGGGAGGAGAGAAATGTTTGAGAATAAAAAAAATCGTCGACACGGTGCGCTGTTACCGAACACTATACGATCAATCGTGTGCGGTCCGTCGAATTGCGGTAAAACTAATTTGCTCGTGAGCTTGATCGAAAGTTCTAACGGGGTGCGATTCGAGAACGTGTACGTCTATTCGAAATCATTGCAGCAAGCAAAATATCAATATCTTGAAAATATTTTAAAACCACTCAGCAAAGATATTGGATATTATACATTTTCGAATAACAGTGAAGTGATTCCACCTGATGAAGCTATGCCTAATTCAATCTTCATTTTTTATGATGTAGCATGTGACAAACAAAATACGATAAGAGAATATTTCGCTATAGGTAGACACTTCGACGTCGATAGTTTTTACTTGTGTCAGACGTATCCAAAAATTCCAAAACATTTGATTCGTGACAATACCAATTTCATCATCATTTTTAAACAGGATGCTATGAATCTACGACACATATTCGACGATCATGTAAACACTGATATGCATTATGAAGACTTTATGGAACTGTGCTCAGCCTGTTGGAAACAGCCTTATGGATTTCTTGTAATCGATAAAGATAGTGAAATATGGAATGGTCGATATCGAAGAGGATTTAATGAGTTTGCAATGATGTGAATGCAAGCATTTGTTGATCGAGCGTGAATCGAAGAGGTTGTTTGTTCTCATTTTGTGCTTATTTATTTTCATTGGAAAAAGATTTGGTGAGAAACAAAGTGAAAAATGGTTGCGAGCAACGTCGCCACCGCCGCCGCTCGAACGAGTGATGGCATCATCATCTCCAAGAGAAACGAGAAGATTCTGGAAAAAATTGCAAAAACGAGTGACAGTGTGAGGAGGAATCACAAAGCCTTGAAATTTGGAAAGATGGAGAAACAAGAATTATTGGAGGAATCGTACAGACCGATAATTGAACCATTACATCAATTGGTTCAAGACAATATAATTGTGAAAAAACAAAAATTATTGAAGAGAGAAAATGATAAAACAATGATAAAAAAACAGGAGAAGGATGATTATGATGATGACGATGATGACGATGATGACGATGATGAATCAAATGATAGTGATAAAGAAAATATCAATAAATTCAAAGTTAAAAGACGCCGTCGGAAACAACCGCGTCCGATAAAAACTAGCACACCTGTATCGTCCCAAATGTCACGATCACCAAAATCATCTCTTCAATCATCTTTCATGTCACAGACAACATTGTCATCGGTTGATAATAGTAATAATGATGATGATGAAACTGATACGGGTAGTGAAAAATCGATTCGCGATATTATGGAGAATCCCACGAGTGAGATGGAACGAACGATGACCGAACAATTTGGTAAATTATCGCATAAATATCTTACACTGTTCTTTGGAAAGGACTCTGATCGTCTCATAGACCATAATTATGGTGTTTATCTGAAAGATAATAAAATGATGCTTGGAGATTCGATATTTGAAATCGATAATATTGACAATATCTTGATAAATGGAACAAATTATAAAGGAACAACAGGTATTTTCGAATTGATATTCATGAAGAATCCTAATAGAGAAATCATCACCGATGAAGATCTACAAAAATATAAAGCGATATTGATTTCGACGAAAGCTCATCGACGAGATTATTCATCGATAAAACAAATTATGGGGAATAAGGGACACAAGTATAAATACATAATCGCAACATTGTTTCCTCAACTGTATAAAGCAACGACGAGTGGTATCGCATCTACATCGAAGAGAGGAGGAGGAGGAAGTAGTGGTTGTGATAATGATGGTAGTCGTAGTGGTGGTAGAAAACGACGTATCCTTCCTAAAGAAATGAATGTGACGAATACATGCGTCGATTATATTTATTGGAACGATCCAAATGAATTGATTGATGGATTGAGACTTTTAACATCGTCGAGAAATGCCGGTCACACAGGTCATGACAATGAAATAATGTCAATCATTGAGGAATTGCGTGAGAATGGAATAATCATATAAAATGTCTTGATACATCAATCGAATAGTCATACACTCTTCGGATAGGTGCTGTGACGATGATCGTGTCTCTTCGAATCGAAAATGTTTATCAATAAATTTGGTGATAGTGGCGAAATAAATCAGCACGTCGTCACGAAAAGAACATACGAGGCTCTCAGATGGAACGACGAAGATAAGGTGTACGACGCGGAGAACGCCAAGATTGTGCGTCTCGCGGATCCGACCGCAACGAGCGATGTGGTCAACAAGAAATACATTGACGAGTGTATGTGGGAGAATCATAAAGAATTTGAAAAGATAATTGAAAAATTTGAATCGCGTGTTAAGATTGTCGAACGAACAGTGACTGGTATTGAGGATAATCTAAAAAAAATTATCGATGTGAGAATTGTGGAATTGAAAGATCTGATCGATAAAGAGACGCATTAAAATATTCGAATGAAGATTGAATTGATTGAACAAATTTATCAAGATTTTAAAAATTCCATTGAGATAGCTATGGCTCAAGTGGATGAAAAATTGAAACCAATGAGAAAGAGCATCGAAGATATTAAATTGTCGTCGTCCGAAGCAGCAGCAACAATTTCGAAAAAAGATAATACATTGATTCAATGGTCACCTATTAAGAAAAAAAAATGACAACGATAAGAATTTATAATTGATAATATATATATATTGTGACGTATTTTTCGAGAACTCACGTGAAACGATAGCGAAAACCTAAACCTCGAAACAAACGCGAAGTCGGGATCTCAAAAACGTCACCTTCGGCCGTCTACCTCCGCGAATACATTAGCGTCCCGGTGGGCGCCAGTTAATTTTTGTTTCGCCGGTATTAACAACCGGACTAATCTGGAGTCGGTGGAAGAAGCCGAGCTCCGCAGGGTTAATTTTTGTTTCGCCGGAATGACCAAACCGGGCTAATCTGGGAGCGGGTGGAACAAGCCCAACTCCACCAGTGCGGAATCTGGAAGTCGGTGGAACAGGCCGACCTCCGCAAGGACGAAACGAACGGAACAACAAAACGAGAACTAACCGTAACGAGCTAACACCCATGCACTCGCGGGAGCAAACGGTAACGGAAATGCACGGTCGCTCAGGATGCGGGTTATGGTAGAAGGGTCGTGATCCTTTGCCAATAAAATAACGCGGAATCGAAAATATCGGAATCTCAAACTTTAAATGACGAGAGCAATTAATGTGTTGGCTGTTAAGCCACGGGATCGCACTCTCGTGCATCGGGAGCGCTCAGCTGACCGAAGGGTCGGCGCGAGCGTAACGAGAGCGGATCCATACGCGATCGATAAATTACTTAAACAATAAAACTCACCGAAATCGCATGATTTAATCCAATAACATGCGGGAACTGCATCTCGCGATGCCACGAGAACTTAAACACAATCACTGCACCTCAAGAGCGTTCTCTAAATCGCATATCGAGCACAGAAAAATCGGCAAATTATTCGGAAACAAATTCGCACGAAGCACAGCACACCCGAGTCAACTAAGGAACGCGCGAAGTGACAGGTAGCGAGAGAGACGCGCGAACCGGAGCGAGAGCAATAGCCGGAGTCTACGATAGCGCGAGCGAGAGCGAATGACTCAGCGCGAGACAATAGGCCGAAATCGTAAACATCGGGAGCACGAGAGAGGTCCGAGCAGCCTCGAGGACGACTCTCGGTAGACTGATAAGCCTACGAAAATATTCTAACGAAGCGTTATGATTATTGCGAGATCCTTAGCCGATAGCTACTGCCCTCTCAAACTATTCCAGAGCGTCATTTAATCGGGAACCGAAACTGTAACGCGGTAACTTTGAGAATCTTCGCGATCGCTACTCCAAATTCAGGACGTGAAAACAAGGCTCTCTCTAAACTAAAACACAGCACAAGGGGTTCCAACCTTGCCCGGACTGAACTAAAACCTCCGCCTGTTCTCCAACGTCCTGCATTATCACCTAAGCGGAGTGCCGGGTTTGCACCGGACTTTGGCTTATTCGTGACGAAATCTCGTCGGGCTCTCCTCTATTCGTGTTTCTCATTTCTTCGAGATTCTCTCCACCGAATAGATTCGAGAATCCCGACCTGAACTAAATCTTTTAGCTTATCACACACAAGCAAAATCTAACCGGATCGCAAAACGTTACGAACCTTACTTAAACGAGAGCTGGACGGTACGTGGGCAGCTGCAGAGCAGTAAAGCGGGAACTATAACGGGCTAATCGAACTAAATCGATAGCCGTATCCGAAAAATTGGAATATATTTGTATTTTTGTGACGGTGATCGAAAAATCACGTCACAATATATAATACGAAGAGTAAAATTATGAGAGACAGAACAGTGCGAGAGATCATGAGTGATACAACAATGAAATAATGGCTAGTAAAGAAAAAATTAAATTGGTCGAGGAGTTGCATACGTCGGCGAGAAAAAACTTTCCGCGCAGACGAGTGATAATACGCGGTTACGATGATTTGTGGCAAGCTGATCTGGGTGATATGCAAAAATATTCTCGAGAAAATGGTGGATATCGATACATTCTCACAGTCATCGATGCATTCTCAAAATATGCATGGGCTGAACCACTGAAATCCAAAAGCGGACGTGATGTTACGACATTATTTCAAAAAATAATAATCAAGGAGAGTGGTGATGGACAAAATATGTGGAAACCGAAAAATTTGCAGACCGATGATGGCAAAGAATTTTACAACAAAGAGTTTCAAGAGCTTATGAAGAAACATGATATCAATCATTATTCAACGTACAGTGTAATGAAAGCGTCAATCGTCGAACGTTGGAATAGAACATTAAAGAATAAAATGTGGAAAACTTTCACACTGACAAGGCACGTCAGTTTGGTGTCCCCCTCCGATTTTAATGAAACTCACGTATGTTGTAGAGCATCGAAAAGTAAAAGACACGTATTTTTTATCAGCGGAAAAACATTTCTAAGGGGTGAAATTGCCCTTCGAAGTTAGGCATGTCGAGGGGTGATTATGCAGTTTCATCCAGAAGGCGTCACCCGATTTTAATGAAACAAACATCAAAATACTCCTCATTGAAGACAATGAAAATTCCACGTGAAGTTGAAGAAAAAAAATTCATTTGCAGGGGTGAACCACCCCCTGATTCTTCAATTTTCCACCCTACACAAAAAACTATGCAACCAAATTGAACGGAACACGTACCATTTGGAAGGGCAAGTGAAAATGAAGTTGACGTGTTTTTGCACATTTGCAGGGAAGAGTTTAAGGGGGTAAACTACCCCTTATCCATTAATACGTATATTTATGCATACATTCTCGTTTCTCGTTATTTAAATGTCCGAATCAATTCAAAATATTCCTGTTAGCCGAAGTCAATGTCGGGCGCTTCGCATGATGTTTTATTTATAATTAAGGGGGTGACCGGCCGTCACCTAGAATGGCCCATTCACGAATTTCGCGTTGTTTACTGATAAAAAACAGCTTCCTAAAATACAGAATACTGGGAATATTGCTGGGGTTGAGTTGTTGTATATGCCCTGTATTCCAGAACAGCGGGAATAAGCTGCGGACATAGGTAATAAATAACAAACACCGGGTTTCGGCAAGCGCGTTTATTCTACTATTATCCTTTTCACGTCTCGTGTTATCGCTCCCCCCACTCTCCATTCTCTCACATACATTCTTACCGCCTCGCTCATATCTCACATACACTGTAGCGTGGCTACGTAGGGCAATGTGGCTCGCTCGCTCGGACTCACACAAGGCGACTCTGTAGGGCCTGATTGTATGTGTGAGTGAATTCTAATGTTTTTTTGGAACGCGTTTCATGTACGCCGGGATTGACGGTCGGAACGAGAGTGACGTCGGACGGGACATGTGTAAGTGGCGAGAGGTTGGAGATCGGCGGAAAGTTCGCGCTCGGGCGTATCTCGTCCCCCTGCTGTCGGAGTCGCGGGCATCATCGTCGAGGAAATTATTGGAAGGACCGGGGACGACCGGGAGATTTTCGTCGGACCGGCAGCTGCCGGAGTCCGAGCTGCCGGAGAAGATCGAGGCATCCGGATGGGAAATTTGTGTCCGGCCTCGTAATCGCGGGGATTGAGTACCGTGAGAGGTCCGGGCACGAGCGGCGAAGCAGCGTGCGAAATATGTTTATATTGTATTGTACGCGTGCGAGACTATAGCAAGCCGCTGGCGGTTAGCGAGCGTCCCGCGAGAGACAGCGAACGTGCGAAGATGCGAGTCCCGGAAATGTCCGAAAATGGACGAGGAGTGTCGCGATTAGGCAGGGGGGCGAGGGGAAGAGTAACGAGCGCGATCGAGAGCGAGGCCTCGGGGCATTCACCGTTGTGAACCCGAGACAGCGAGCCGCGTGCGAAGGCGGAATTATTGGACGAAATTATCGGAAGGAAGGAAGGACGTTTCTTGTTCCGTACGGCGCATTACATCTTGGCCGTGTTTCCCGAGGATTACGTCGTTAAGCCGGTGAGCTTGAGTCCGAGGACTTGGATAATACTGTATTTCGTTATTGTTGCTATTTTGTGCGCCGACAGTCCCGAATCGGGCAAGGAATTATTGTAGAGAAATTGTACCCGTCGGCGTGCTCTGTTCGGCCGTTCCGGGAGAGACGCGATCGCCGTGAATCGACGCGTGTATGTGTGTGTTCGGATCGTTTGTCGCGCGGCGAGTCCGTTGAATCGAGGACGGTTTTTTACTCGGGGCCGCGGGGTTGTTTTGTTTCCGCGTTTCTAATTAGTTTGCGAGTCGAGTCTTAATTTTGTCGCCTTGGAGGAGTTCTCACGGGAATCGCCTAATGGTTAAGTCGTCGGTCGCGTGAACTGTCCACGCGCGGGATTGATAAAGAGTGTGTGAAGTTATTGCCGCGTTTATCGGGCCGGATGCGTGATTGGTGTGGATGATTTTGGGTTCTGGGTATGAGCGATTTACGTTGATAATTCCGCGTGTCGCAAATTTGGACGTTCCGCGAGTCGCGACCGTACGTTGTGTGTGTGTGAGTGCAGGAGCGCAGGGCCCGAGTACGGGACGGATGATTTTTGTGACAAGAAATATTATTGTAAACTGTGGAATTACGGGACGAGGGTTTTACCCCGGGCACTCCGGTTTTCCCCTCAGTAGAATTTTTGTGCTGAAGTCCTTTTGCTTGAAATAAATCTTCGAGTCGTGGTTCCCGTAAACTGAGATTTTGTTGTTTCTTTCCCGCAACCCGGGACGTCAGATCGCTTGCCCAGCCCACTCTGCCCTCGAGAAGGCCGCAGCGAAGCCGGGAGGTTTTCTTCGAGATCTTTCCCCGGGGCGTACGCGCCCCTGGCGCCCATCCCTGATTGAGGGAGAAAATTAAGGGGAAGGATCGCGGGAGTTTTTAGTAGGCTTTTGCCCATCCGGGAAAAGCGCTACAACACATACACCACAGTATATAATATAATTTATAATTACTTTTACAATTCGTCGACGTGCGCATTACTGATATCAGCAATAACAAAAACACTTGACGAAACAGCTCCTAGTGTTAAAAAAGTTATAAAAGCTGTAACGTGGCAGAATTTGCCCGTTACGTACGCGCTTGTACCAGCTTACTCAACGGCTCTCAAGGCGATTCCGAAGGGCCCGATTGACATGCGAATCATTTTTCTAATTTTATTTCGAAACCGTTTCATGTTCGAATGCCTCGGATGGGAGAGCGACCGGCGAGGTGTCGACGTTCGGCGAGGGGACACGAGGAGACGGGAGTCAGCGAGGACCAGCGGCACTCATTCTTTGAATCGGAAGGCCCGAACCCTACCCCTCGGCTGTCGGAGTCGCCGGAAATATCATCGATGGAGGGAGAGGCAAAACTCCCGTCGAAACATCGAAAGCATCGCCGAAGAAAATGCATCGATCCTGCAGTCGCCGGTGTCCGGACTGCAGGAGGATTTCTGCGCGCGAAGACCGGGCAAGCGATTGGGCAGTGGGGACTGAGTACCCCTGCTGGCGTTATCGACGGGAATATCGACGTCGGGCGACGAAAATCTCCCGAGCGCTGGTCAGCGTTAGGCGTGCGGGACGATTTCGCGACGGCGGAAAGGGCCGAGCGCGTGCGAATATTGGCGATTAGGCAGGGGGGTAGGGGAAGGTGCTAATGAGAGCGATCGAGCGACGATCCTCGAGGCACTTCCCGTTGCGTCGTTGAGTAAGCTGGCTGCGAAGACGTTAAAGCGAATTTTTGGAACCCGTGGAATCCCGAGCGAGCAGATCTGTCGCCGTCGAGTTGGGTCGTCGTCGCAAACCGGTGAGCTTTTCCGATCCCCAGGCATCGGACATTGTATTAACTTTGTAATTAGTGTTGCGTTTAATCTCCCGTGCGTCGTTAGTGTGGACGAGCCGGGAATTCTTGTCTCGTCGGCGAGTCTTGTGCCGCCGGCGCCGAGTGTTTTCGCGAACGTCGCACGTTGGCCGTCGAGCAGCGTACGCGTGCGACACGGGTGAGAAATATTGTCGCGGGAACGGGAAAAGACCGCGAGACCGGTATTAAAATCTATATCGCGTTGTATTGGGTCGAACTCCCGGGAGTTATTGCATTGTATCTCGAGTAGAGTCCGTAGTAAAATCCGTTAATAATCGCCTTGGGGCAAAGCGGCCCACGGGAAGAAGCCTGATTGTCGTGTTGTCGAGTAAGGAGAGCCGGGACGTGTGCGAGTGTGCGAGTGTGCGTGTGGGGGCCGAATATTGGCCGGATATTATTTTGAAACTGTTTTTGGAACTTTGGAACTTGGTATGTTTTGCTCGAGCGAATAAGGTTTGCGAATGTGTCTGAGCGCCTCGCCCCGGTTGATTTACGTACGCGAGCGTCGCGTTTGAGTGTGCGAGTGTGTGTGGAGGCGAGTCCCGAGCGTCGGGAAAATTGTTCAAGGAATATAATTTGTATTGGGAGAATTGAATTGTTCAGAGTGGACCGTTGGCAAGTTGTGCCGCGGTTTTACACAGTTTGCGGGACGGAGGTTTTCCCCCGGGTTTACCCGGTTTTTCCCTCCTTAGAGTTAAAGTTTTATTTCAATAAATAATTTTGTTTGGTTCCCGTATTTTTGGGATTTTTGATTGCCGCGTTTAACCCAGCCCCTCTCCGGTATTGACAGCTGCGGCTGGTCGGGAGCAAGACCCGTGCCTAAAATCCTCCTCGGCGCTTTATGCGCCTGGCGCCCATCCCGAAAGGGAAAATCAAAAGGGGAGGAATTAATTTAAGGCAGACGGACGGGTGTGCGAGGAAAGCTCGAATTTCCTCCCACAAAGCTCATTGGGATAATAAACCTTGGATTAACGACGAAACGAGAAATGCGAGCACCAGGAGAGATAGAGCATACAAACACGCGACAGAAACAAAAAAGAGCGCGGCCTGGGAAATTTATAAGCAATATAGGAATGAAGCAGTATATAAGCTAAGAATCAGTAAAAAAACGTACTACGAAAATAACATAGATGAAGCAAAGAGTGACCCAAAAAAAATGTGGACGACAATCAAAGAAATGATAGGGACCAAAAAACAAAATAATAGTACAAATTGCATAAATTTTAATGGAGTGAAAAATAGTGATACCAAAGAAATAGCAGATAAATTTAATTTATTTTTTATCAAAAGTATTGACGAAATAGTGGGAGATATAGATACAACAGATATTACGGACATAGATGGAATAGATAGAGATCGACAGACAGAAATAAAATTTGACAGTTTTAGGAAAATAGGATATAAAGACGTAAACATAGTTATTAAAAAATTAGGTAATAAAAAGGGAACTGATGAAGGAATAACTACAGATATTATGAAATGGACATGGAAAACAGCCAGTGGAGCTATATTAACACTGATAAATAAATCTATAGATGAAGGAATATTTCCAGAAAAGTGGAAAGTCTCGACGATAGTGCCTATATCCAAGGTACATGGGAGCAACAAAGCAGAAGATTATAGACCTATTAATGTTTTGCCAATTTACGAAATAATCTTAGAAACCGTCGTGAAAGAACAGCTAATACAATTTTTAGAACTAAACAATATACGTGGCAAATTTTGCCCGTTACTTATTCGACCGTTTCAGCTTGCTCGTCGACTCACAAGGCGATTCCATAGGGCCAATTGTCTCAGATCGAATTATTTTTAATTTTATTTTGTGAAAATATTTCATGTATTCCGCGTCTCGGGCGAGAGAGCGAGCCGAGGAGAGAAATTCGTCATCGGGGGAACAAGGAAGAGTCGTCGTTGGACTGTGCTTCGCTGTACCAGAGACTCTCATCCCGGAGAACTGCGGGAGATCGAGTGACCTACCCCTGCTGTCGGAGTCGCTATCGAGACGATCTTTGGAGTCAACATCCCACAATATTTGTGCAACGTCTTCATCCCGTCGGGAGTGCAGCTGCCGGAGTCCCGAGCTGCATAATTATTAATATCATCGGCGTCTCGTTACAGTGGGGATTGAGTAGCACTGTGAGACGGAATCACCTGTGTCTCTCCCGTGGGGCTATCAGCGTTACGCTGTCGCGGGAGAGCGTTGCCGAAATCCCGGAAAGGGCCGAAGACGGACGAATGTGAGATCGCGCGATTAGGCAGGGGTAGGGACGCGTTAACGAGAGCGATCGAGGATCGATGCTCTGGGCACTTTCCGTTGAGTTCACGAGCGAGCTGGTCAGCGGGAGAATTTTTCCCCGAATTTCGCGACAATGGGTCCGCGGAGCGTGCGTCTCGTCATCTTTCGCCGCGGGAATAATTTCTCTGGTGCCGGTGAGCTTTCTCGTCCCGGGTTTATAATTGTAGTAGCTTCGCGTTAATCGTTAAATATTTGCCGTGTGTTCGGAAAGAATTACCGGGAATATGGTACTCGTCGGCGTGCTTCGCCTTGACCACTCCCGAGAGATCGCGAACGGCGTCGACCGGTGGACGCGAGCTGTGTCGCGCGTCAAGGGCGTATCGAAACGCGGAGGGGGATGATGCGAAGTCGCGCGAGCTTTGTGGTGAAAATTAGAGTCTTTGATAATTAAGTAATCGCCTTGGGATAGTGATCCACGGGAAGGAGCCAAGTCGTATCGTCGTTCGTGGGCGGTCGGAATTTGTGCGTGTTAGGCTCTGTGTGTGTGGATTCGGCCGAGCTCGCTCGGGGTCTTTTGGGTATCGAGGTTGGGAAATTAGAACCGCCGATTTTGTATTTTGTTCGCGAGGAAATTGATTTGTATTTGTATTTGGGAGCGTTTGACACGATGGGAGAGAGTTTGAGAAATTGTGTGTGAGCCATACAGTCCCGTCCGATCGTTCCGCGAACGCGAGTATCGTCGTTGGGTGCGTGTGTGTGTGAGCGAGCGAGACCCGAGCGTCGGGAGATATTTGTATTATTATTGTGTGAATTGTACCAAAGACTGGTTAATTACGGGACGGAGGTTTTACCCCGGGTACTCCGGTTTTTCCCTCCTTCGAGTCAAACATTGGTTGTTTTAAATAAAGAATTAGTTTATTTGGTTCCCGTAATTTGTGGTTTGCCAACTTGATTGTACTTTTGAACCCAGCCCCTCTCCGGATTAGACAGCTGCGGCTGGTCGGGAAAAATTAGATCCGTGTCCGAAATCTTCTCCGGCGTTTCGTACGCCTGGCGCCCATCCCGAAAGGGAGAATAAAAAGTAGAAGGATTTCTTTTGACCGACGGAAGGGAGTGTGAGGGAAAAGCTCGAATTTCCTCCCACAATACTTATAGAGGAACAATCGGGCTTTAGAAAAGGATTGTCATGGGAAACAGCCATACAGAAAACACTTATTGATTGGAGAGAATACATGGACAAGAGCAAAATGATAGGAGTAATTTTTATAGACTTTAAAAGAGCATTCGAAACCGTGAATAGAGCGACATTATTAAGTAAAATAAGAAGATATGGTATAGGAGGAAAGGTAATAAAATGGTTTAAATCGTACTTATCGAACAGAAAACAAAAAGTAAAATATCAACAAGAAATTTTGAAAGAAATAGTAAATGGACATGGTGTACCTCAAGGGACTGTTCTTGGACCACTGTTGTTCATAATTTATATAAATGATATTGTAAAGAAGTTAAAATACGGGAAGTGCAACATGTTTGCCGATGATATGATTGTATATGTGAATAGTGATAATGCCGATGAAATAGAATACAAACTAAACTATGACTTAAATGAAATTAACACGTGGTTGAAACGGAATTCTCTGAAACTAAATGTAAAGAAAACAAATTTTATGCTGATAAGGGACCCGCACAAAAGATTGAACAGGAATAGGTGTATAATACGTATAGAAAACGCTAGAATAGAAGAAGTTGAGGAGACGAAATATCTGGGAATTATAATTGATAAGAACCTAACTTTTAACAGTCATGCGCAATACATATGTAAGAAAGCAGCGAAGAAAGTCAATTTCCTGTACAGAATAAACAAGTACATATCGCCGTATACGAGGGTCACGATATATAAGACAATAATCTCACCACATTTCGAGTACTGTAGCAGTATTATGCTGAACTTCAATAGGTACAGTATGGAAATGATACAGAAAGTACAAAATAGGGCAATGCGAGCGATATTGAAATGTAACCGGTACACACCGATCCGAACCATGCTAGATACGTTAAGTTTTATGAGCGTGCATCAGCGAATGATCTATAATGTCTGTATAATGGTGTATAAAATGGAAAATCAGATTGGTCCTCAGTACTTGAGCAGAGAAGTGAAAAGAGTAAATGAAAGACATCAATACAACACACGTAATGCGAACGCATTGGATATAAGTCAGTGTAGAACAAAAATGTGCCAAAAATCAATAACGTACAAAGGATTTCAAAAATACAACGAATTACCAGTAGCTATAAGGGAGCAACGAAATGTAAACCTGTTTAAGAGAGAATTAAGTAAGCACGTGAAGTCAAGTGTATCTGAACTGTGAGAATAGACAATAAGTAGGAGTAGTGATAAATAGGGATCTCATCGTAGAATTTAGGAAATTGTGTAATGCATCGGGCACGAATTTGTAAGCCCAAAAGTAGCCAAGCGCTAAATAAATATCAATCAATCAATCAATCTCTCTCTCTCTCTCTCTCTCTCTCTCTCTCTCTCCCTCTCTCTCTCTCTCTCTCTCCTCCATCGAATAGAGGAGAGAGAGTGGGAGAGAACAAGAAAAGAAAAAAGAAACGAGCTCCAATACTTTTTTTTGTACGTGCAGGCTGATTACTTTTAAGGCTATGTGAAGCACCCTCCATTTCACCAACCCCATCGGCGGAATCGGTAACAAATCACGTTCCCCATTTTCTTCGAGACTGTTAATATTTCGGCCAAAAGCAGATCAGTCGTTCGTACGCAATAAATAAACACCCAAAAACTTAATTTCGTTGTGTCCGAAATATTAAATCTCCGAGAAAATAGGGGAGCGATTTGTTACCGACCGTGGTACATGGCCACATGTCCTTAAGTCTGAAATATTATCCGAAAATGAGTGATGCTTTTTTTCTTGTTTCATGGAGCTTTTCTGGTAAGTGCAATTTTGTTTTTCATCTTTCGTTAATAAATGTGATTCTGAATTGATTGCTCTAAAATCTATTGTAAAGTCAACTTTGAACGGACTGAAACATCGTCCGAGGAGCGGTTACAAATCTCTATACTCATTCTACATGTTGGAAAAGATAGAACGGATAATCCGGCCACGTAACGAATGTTATGGAATTGGATAAAAGTCATTGTCATTTCTTGGACAGTTTGCCGTTCTCAAAAATTATCCAGACGTTTGATTTCAGTAAAATAAATATCGACTTTTCACCTATATTAATTAATGGAATATGAAAATTGACTTCATGCATTTTTCCAACTTTTCCGATACATGGTAAAATGATACACGTTATTTTTCAATACGTTTCAAAGAGTCGACATTTATTTCAAGAAGCCAGCATTTCTTTTTTATCGCGAAGGTGTTGTAGGTTGCAATAAAGTTTTCGACACGCTAAATTCAAGCTAATAAAGTGTACACACAATAAAGAAAACAGACTGAACAAACCGCATCAAGTAAACTTATACAGCCTATTCTTTTGTTAAATAATATATGGCGGAATTTCCCTCAAATGAAGCGTGCGGATAATTTTTAAGATCCATAAACATCGTCCAAGATACTGCAATGATTTATCTAATTCTCTGAAATAGTCAGGTGGTGGCTCCATTATCCTTTAGATCTTCTCCAATATATGAAATAAAAGAGTATCGATTTCTTCACCGTAATTTTTCCTATGTAAATTCCAGTTACGCCCAACAAGTTTAATGAAAAAAAAAATCATTACTGATTTTCGCGTAATATTTCAGACTGTTAAAAGTAGTCTGCATGCAAGTAGAAAAAAAATTGAAGAACGAGAAATGAGAAACAGGCGCTCAGAGAATGGAGAGAAAAAGGTATTATCATATGTGGATTAGTATGCGTGTGCGTGAGTGTTGTGTGTGAATGGGAGAAAGTGTCCGAAACATAGCTGTATGAAATATACGCGAAACCGCAGGAGCGAAGAGGCGAAACGAGATAGGAGGTAGATCAGGGAAAAGTGCGCAAATAATAAATAGATCTTTAGGGTTCAGTGCTGAAGCTCCTTCAGACCCGCCGTTGACCACCGCATCGCGAACAACTCATCTTTATTATGCAGCTATAATAAACATAGTAAAATTCTAGAGTATTAACCATTATTTTATATTTATACATATTCAGTAACCTTATTATATTTTCAACATATGTAAATATTTTTACAAAAATGCAATAAAAAAATAACCATAACGAAACAAACATTACGGACGGTACAGTCTCTTTATCGGTTTATTCGGGCTTCGATTAACCGAAGCTCCGTGTCATCCCAGGCTGTCACTACAGCTCATCCGAGCAGTTCTCGGTTAATCGAGGTGCACGCCACGACCAATACCTCTGGTAGAAATTTTGCAGCTTTAAATTCGGAATATTGGAGGGTTGTCGAGACTTCGACAACCCTCTTCCGTATCTTACGACGAGGGCTTCGTGTAACACTATACAATTTCTACCAGTAGCGGATAAATTGGGTAATGCTTACGCGCGCCGACTTCATTAGTGGATTGCGTGTACGTTTTTTGCGTATGATCGCATTTCCCTTATATCCTCGGAAAAACGAGGTTCTAATGTATTGTGACCGCCAACTTTTCCCGAACTCCCAAAGAATGTATTTGGCCACCAACGGCGTGCTCCTCGACCGTTTTATTTAATTAATGGGGCGCCAGCCGATTACCTGCTTAATCGGCACGGTCGGTACCGATGTCCTCGGAAAAGCACGCGCTCTCACTGCTCCGGCAGCTGCAGCTAGGCGAGGGTAGAGGGGTGAGGGCGGTGAAAACTTGCTCAATCCCGCACAGAAAATAAACGAAAAATATCCGGCCAAAGCCACTCGATTTATTATAATCACACCATAGAAACCGCGTACAAAATCGTCCCTGCTAAATTCGCCCCAGCTACTCAGTTCACCGGTTTGAATTGCTACGCGTTACAGAGAAAAGAAACTGGCCCGATAAAAGAGAAAAATAGCAAAAGGTTGAATAATGAAAAGGTCGTACCTCAATAAATTCGGAAAAAATAAAAGAAATACTATGAACACAAATAATGGGAAAATAAATTATAAAATAATACCAGGGAAAAGTTTACGAGAAAGATAACGGGCCAGGCCTAATTTCCCTACTAACCCGCAATTATCGGCCGGACTGTACCGCCGAACGCTCGTCGTCGTCGCACGAAAGGCGATCTTCCGCCGCGCACACTCACACACACAATCCCGGCGTGCAGGCTGCGCCTCGCGAACGATTTCTGGAGCGGTACCGGGCGAAAATTCGAAGAACACAACGACATAAACCACGAACAATGAACAAATGCCGGCGGCGATCCCGAGACCCGTGAATTTTTATCGCGATGCCTTTTCGTCGTCCTCAGCCGCGAATTAAGGCCTACGTTTATTAGCCCGCGCGAGCTCGAAACCCGCACGCCGCGAAACACACGCACTCTCCTCCGCTCTACATAAATTTCGCGCAGGCGATCTCTCCAATGTTACGGTACCGGTACGGCGAGAGGCCGTCCAATTCCCGGCACTTATGATCCAGGAAATTCAGCCAAAAGAAAGATAGAAAATTTCCCCCCAAGAAAAATTAGACACGAAAATAAATAATAAAAATTAAACAAGAAAGTAAATAAATGTTCGACGGAAACATAAGCATGAGTTTTGCCCGGGACGGAACTCCACGCCGCGATCGAGTCGCGGGCACGCTCGATATAATGCGCGCAAACCGATGATAGATCGCGTGTCCGACAATTTACCCCAGAATCAAAAGTCTTACCGCAACAGATGGAAAGAAACAGATCCGGAAAACTCCTTGCCGGTACCGATTATTCCTCCGTCCTTCCAAGGTAACCGGGACAAGAAATGGTCCGTCTACGGCTCGGCACGATTAATTCTCCGCCTCGATGGTGGTCACACAATCGTCAATTTCACCCGATAGCACGGCGAGCACACGCGTCTTATCCTCGTCGCTTCACAAAGGAGAGTCCTCGCCTCATTTTCGGAGCCGTGCTCGCCGCCTCGCTCGCGTTCTCTCTCGCTCCCCACTTTTCCCGATTTCTGTCAGGCGTCCGGTACCTGGCGCCTCTCCCGACAATGCCTACCTCGCGTAACTAATTCGACGCGCGCGACCTATATTCGAATTCGCTGCTTATCGGCTATATGGGTCACGCATCGAAGCTCGGTGTCCTCCGTCGGATCGGCGGTACCGCTGGTACCCATAGACTGCATCCGTCGGGCTGCGACTCACGGAAATCCTGCGCCCAAGACAGTGCAGCGTAGATGGAAAGCCAAGCGTAAGCGTGCAAGCGTGCGACAGAGTAAAACCATGCCATTGACAGTCCGTAGTGGTGGTCAGCTCAGCTCCAGATGGTCCGGAAAAATAATAAAAATAAATCCCTGGGGAATTAATAATTTGTTTTCGCAATAATCTTTCGCCCTTGAGATCGCCTGAGACTCCCAGCGACGCGATAGGCCCCGTGTGCTCGCCAAAACTCGTAGTTATCGAGGATCTGGGACGCGACCGAAAAATACCGCGTCACAACGATTCCCCCCCTCCGGCAAGGCCGTCCTCGGCCGTAAAACCTCTGACTCGGGGTCGGACAGGGAAAAACAAAATTCGACGGGCGATGTCAGTTCAGTCCCAGAGGATCTCAAGGCGTCGATAAATAAAATAAACAGAAAAATGCACAGAGAGATGGCATGCGAGCGAAAAAAAACGAACATCGATGCGTTAGCAATACTTTTATTTCGGCTACAAAGCCCGTAGCATTCGGCAAACCTCCTCGTGTCGAAACCGGCGATAAATCGAGGGCGCAACAAAAAAAAACAAAAATATTTACAAAACGCCAAAAAAAACGGAAATATACGGATCGCTTTTCCTTGTGTCGAAGCGTGCGATGAATCAAGGAGTCGGGGGGGAAAAAAACAGAAAAATGATTCGATCCTCGACGTCGACTCAGTCCTCGTCACTCGAATCGGTATCTTCCCTCCGGGCAACCTCCAGCTCGGTCTGGCCCTCGAGCTCGGCTCTCTCCGACTCTCGTCGCTGCTGCTCCAGCAGCCTCGGATCTCGCGTCGCAGCGTTGAAGGTTCCGCCCGCGGAGTGCCACCAGGGGCTACATCTCGGGCAATCGGACATTGTGTAGCCGTCCCGTCCGCAATTAAAGCAAAACAGATCTTCTCGTAGTGGAATTTTGCATTTACGGCGACGGTGCCCGATCCCGCCGCAGTTAAAACAGCGAGCCGATGTCGTCCCGGAACGCGGTCGAGGGAGGACTCCCGTCGGTGGACGTGCCACTTCTTGAGTCGCGGGTGGTCCAGGTCGTCGAGCGGCCCCTCGGCCGATCGGGAGAGCTCCTGCCCGCCCTGGAGGAGTTGGCTGGGGTCCTTCCTGGACGCGTCTCACCGAGCGTCCCCTTCCCCGTCCAGCCGGATGCAGCTGGGCCTGTTCAGCCGGAGACAACCGGGACCGTCCACGGGGCTCGTCCGGCCCGTACGGGCTCCAAAGATGCCCGAAGAACGGCAGCGGGGGTGGCAAAACTGCCTCCGGCGCCGTACAGGAAAAGCCCGCGATGGCCACAGTTCCCTCCTCGGTTCCGTCGATCGCTCCTTCCGCTCCATGTCCATCGGTCGCGACTCCCTCGGACTCGCACTGCTCGCTCGAGGTCTCCGCCGCCTCGCACACCTCGCTCGAGGTCTCCTCCGACTCCGGTCCGTCGACCTCCTCTTCCCACCGCTACAAAATTCCTCGCACGATGGGACCGGCGTGGCGCACTCCCCGGATGGGCTGCGAGAAGTCAGCGGCGTCGTAGGCGTCTGCGAGGAGTCGGTGTATCTCCGACGCGAGAGCTCTCTCGGGTGTCGCCCTCCTCGCCGACAGGGCTCGGTGGAGCATCGGCCCCAGTAGGGCAATCAGCCGCGCCGCCTCCTCCGGTGTCATGTCTATAAAGCGGAGCATGGTAAGCCTTTAGATCCTCGACGGACGTTTTACCGACGATTTTACCCGTTTCGTCCGAAAGCTCGAGAACCACGGGAGATATTATCCGGGATACAATAAACGGTCCGAAATATTTAGTCGCGAGCTTCGCGGCGATGTGTTGAGTGGCCGAGGACAGTACACGCTGACGTCGCCATACTTTATCGCCGAGCGCGAAATTCGGTACCGAGCGATGCTTATTATATTGAGCGGATTGCCTCTGGTACGCCTCCTCGAGATCATAACGTACCTTCTCGCGTAACGCTTCCAATTCACGCATGTGAACGGACCAATCATCGCGGGACAACGGAACCAAGACTTTATTCCCTCCCTCACGTCGGTAAAAATGATGAGGGCGAGGCATTCTTCCCAGATTTAAATAGGCCGGACTATTATCGATAGAGGAATGATGCGCGGTGTTAAAAGCAAACCGAAATTCAGATAGATGTGCGTCCCAGGTTCTGTGATCGTTTTTGATAAAGGCTACTATCATCGTCTTTAACACCCGATTCACTCGCTCGACCGGGTTCGCTTGAGGGTGATAGGGAGGGGTCGTGGCGTGGCAAATGCCATACTCCTCAGCTAAAGCCCACAAACTCCGATTTACAAATTCGGTACCGTTGTCAGTCAGAAGGACTTCCGGTGTTCCCCAACGCGAAAAAACGAGCTCCTCGAGCGCCTCTTTAATTTTTATCCCGGTAGCCTTCCTGAGGGGACAGCACTCCACCCATTTGCTAAATAAGTCTTGAATGACCAACACGTATGCGTAGCCCGAGCGGCTTGGAGGAAAAGGTCCCATAATGTCCGCGGCCACGACTGTCCACGGCCCCTCAACAACTCGTCGGCCCATCATACCCAAAGGCGGACGCTGCACGGATCTCGTGCGCTGACACACCTCGCAACGCTGTACGTAACGCGCGACCTCGGCATATAATCGCGGCCAATAATATGAATAAACGACTCGACGAAAAGTTTTATCGGTACCGAGATGGCCCGCTTGCGGCGCATCGTGACTCTCTCGCAACACTCGCTCCCGTGCCGCTTTAGGAACCACTAGCTTCCACTCCGAGTCTTCCATCCCCGCCGGAAGTCGGCGCTCGGTACGACGGCGCACGTACATCCTCGTCCCGTCAATTCTCCAATCCGGGAATCGTTCTGGATTCTCTGTGATTTCCCGATGTCGTCGGACGAACCAGGGATCCTCTAGCTCTTCGGGCGATAATTCCGGTACCGTTTCGTCCATCATCACCCAGATTTCTTCGCAGACTCGAGGCTCGGCAATAGCTTCCGGTTCCTCGGACGGTGTCGACTCGAACATCCGCGAAAGCGCGTCAGGTACGTGATTCAAAGCACCCTTACGGTGAACGACTTCAAAATCGTACCGCATCATGCTAAGCGCCCACCTCGAGAGTCGACCCGTCGGATCTTTTAAATTCCGCAGCCACTGCAGGCTCGCGTGATCCGTAATCACTCGAAATCGGTACCCGTCCAAATACATCCGAAATTTATCGACCGCCCATAGAATCGCCAAGCACTCCTGCTCAGTCACGGTATAATTCCTCTCGGCGCTCGACAAGGTCCGACTGGCAAAGGCGATGGGATGCTCGACGCCATCGGTCTCTTGCGTTAAGACGGCTCCGAGCCCTATGCTGCTGGCGTCGGTCTGCAGCGTAAACTGCCTCGAAAAATCGGGTCTTGCCAGAGTCGGGGAAGATGTCAAAGCTTCCTTCAGGGCATCAAAACTTGTCTGTTGTTCCTCGCCCCAGACCCATGCCTGTTTCTTCCGGGTCAATCGTGTCAGTGGCTCAGCGACGGTCGCAAAATTGGGTATAAATCTCCGGTACCAGGATGTCATTCCCAGAAACCGTCGAATCTGTGCGATGCTCTTCGGCGCGGGATATCCATTTATCGCGACAGTCTTTTCGGCGTCCACTCGCAATCCCTCGCGATTCACCACGAAGCCCAGATATTTAACCTCGCGGCAGCAGAAATCGCATTTCTCCGGGTTGATTAATAATCCTGCCGACAAAATGCGATCGAAAACGTCGGCTAAGATTTTCAGATGGTCGGCGAAGGTTTCCGAAATAACGATTACATCGTCCAGGTAGGCGAATGCGTGCGGCTCCATTGCGGGACCGATAAGTCGGTCCAGCAAACGCTGAAATGTCGCCGGCGCATTCGTGAGCCCGAACGGCATGCGTCTGAACTGAAATAGTCCTTTCCCTGGTACCGTGAAAGCAGTAATTTCGCGAGAATCCTCGGCCAGCGGAATCTGATGAAAGGCCTTGCTTAGATCAATCGTCGAAATATACCGTGCTGTGCGAAGTCGATCGAGAATGTAGTCCATCCGGGGTAAAGGATATGCATCCTTTTTCGTCACATCGTTCACCTTCCGGAGGTCTAGACAAAATCGGTATTTTTCTCCCTGTTTCACCATGAGGACGGGGCTGCTCCAATCGCTCTGGGAAGGCTCGATCACGCCAGCGGCCAGCATTCGGTCCACCTCGTCGTACATGGCTCGCATAATAATCGGCGTGACCGGATAATAACGTTGTTTGATGGGAGCATGATTCCCCACCTCCAATCGATGCTCGATGAGCGCGGTTACTCCAGGTGCGTTTCGAAGTCGCGGGATGTGTTCCCGAAGAAAGCACTCGAGCCTCTTCGCCTCGTCAGCCGTCAAATCCGAGATGGGAGCGCAAAAATCGACGCGATCGGGACCGTCGACTGTCGCGAAACGGAATTGGTTCGTGGGTTCTCCGCTAAAATACCATACGCGACGAACATGGTCTACAACAATTTGCAAACGTGCGAGTGAATCTAAACCCAGTAGTAACGGTACCGGCAAGACTTCACTAACTCGAGCCACAAGGGTTTGCTCGCGCTCTTGAAGCTTAACCGGAAACTCGACCGATTCGTTGCAAATTATTTCTGCACCGTTCGCAATGATACACGGACGGTCCGGTGTTCTCGTCCGTAGAAATCCCTTCCGCGCGGTTAACACGAGTCCTTCGGGACCAATATAGGTGCTCGTGGCGCCACTGTCGACGACGGCGGGAAGTACTTCCCCGAAAAAGTCGAGCAAGACCACGAGCACAGTTCGCGGTGCGTCAGGGTCCCTCACAGCGTGGCATAAATCGTTCCAAAGGCTCGGAGAAATTATTGGTACCGCGGCAGGGGCCTTTTCCGAGGTCGAAGGAATCGTAGCGGCCTCTAACGACGATTCCCGTCCGCGTTTCCCTTGCACTCATGAGGGGTGCGTGTCGTCTCTCCCTCCTTGCCACAATTATAGCATCGAAGTCTCCTCGGTGCCGTACATCCACGCGACAAATGTCCTTGTTGGCTGCAATTGAAGCAAATAATCGGTGGTCGCGTCGTCGGTGCATCCGATGGTCCATTCGCCACTCCTGGTCCCGGTGTAAAGGGAAGAGCCGTGGCCGACGCCGTCGCAGGCGCACCAGGTGACCGGGCGACAGTGCGAGTCGCCTCCGGAGGTCTTGTCGGAGTTCGAGCCCGTGCGGGCGTGGCTGGTCTTGAGGCCAATGCGGATCTCGGTGGAGTCGTCGGTACCGAGCTGACTCTGGTACCTGCGGCAGGCTGCACGTAATAGCAGGGGTGCGAGCTCTGAACGCGGGGGTAACTGTCCTCGCGCGCAGGCTGCTCACACTCATGGCAAAGGCATTCGCCGTGCCTTGACTTTCCCGAATCCGCGTCTGCAATCGTAAACCCGACCGCTCTCGCCCTCGGCTTCTGTGTCGGCGGATGGTAAGCCAGATCGGGATACAGAGAGCTCTCCGGCGTGGGGGGAGCGTGGTAATATTGTCCGGCCCGATAACTCCTCTCCGCCATGGTCGCCATCCTCTCCAGCGACTCAAAGGTGTTGACGTCCGCTCGCATTACGGCTATCTGCAGCCGAGGCAACATGTTGCGATGGGCATAGTCGAGCTGCTCTGACTCTCGCATCGGCGGTACCACACGTTCAAACATCGCCCTTAAGCAAGTGAGGAAATCGGATACGGGCTCTTCAGCGCCCTGCGTGCGTCGTAAAATTTCTTCGCGTAGCGAGAACTGCAGGGTCGGGTCGCAGAATCTCGTGCGAAAAGCCGCCTCGCACTCCGCCTAGGTGGGATAACGTATCCTCCCGCTCCGGAACCATATACGTGCGATGCCCGACAAAAAGAATGGAATGCAGCTAAGTAAATCGGCGTCGGAAACCGGTACCAATCGACGCCCTTCCTCGATACGAGACAGAAATTCCTCAACGTCTTCGCCGCGTGCTCCCGAAAATTTCAAATCCCATTTACGCATGGTATTATAAGCGTTCATCCCGGTATTCAGGGATTCTTGACTGCCGCGGCCGTAACCCGCGGATCCCGATCGCGAATCGGCGGAAAAACGGCTGTAACCCGATGGACCGTGTCGGGATTCGTCGAGATCGCGATCGCTCCCCGCTATACCGTACCGAGAGTCATCGATGTCGCGACCGTAACCCGAATAATTTCCCCTCGGGTCAGGTCGGCCGTGTCTCCAAGCCTCCGATGCCTCTCGCGGGATCGGCGAAGATCGGTGTGGCATCCTTGATTCGGCGGCAAAACTCACGGTTCGCCCTCCCGACGGTACACGGTCCGGGCGAGCGCCTCCCGGGAAACGCGGAGCGCCGCTTGTAAAGTGCGGAGGCCGAAATGGTGGTACTTCCGGTCCCGGACTCGGCCACTGATACTCCACCGGGTACATCGGCTCGGGTGGAGATGGATTTACAAACCGACCCGAAGGCTGTGCGAATACCGGCACGGTTCGATTAAAATGAGCGACGTTAATCGGCGGTCGACCCGTCGCATAACCCGGTACCGGACGGTTAAAATTTTCGAAGCGTCGCGGTGCCTCCATATCATCGATGTGAGGTCGTCCGTTGGTCTCGTGACTTGAAGCGCGGTCATCCGACGCGTTCACCCCGGCGTGATTGTTCGCGGAAGCTTCTTCCCCACGGTTGTCTCTTAGGTTCGCTGAGGACGGGCGGCGGCAAGACGCATGCCCTACCGTCGGACGTCCTTCCGCTGAGCCATCCTCCGGGCGATCACGTGAAGATCCTAATTCGAGGCTGCGAGCGGCCTCGGAACGGGCAGGCCTCTGGCCACTGGGCCTCTCGCGTTCCGGGGAAATCGAGATGGCCACGCTCCCATTTCCGGTACCGATCCCCGATGTCCCTTGCGACCGTCCGTTGCCGAACATCGTTTGATTGACATCCATGTGAGCTATGGGGAGCATAGCCTCATACAGGCGTGCGACCAGCAACTGTCGCGTCCCCTCTAGGGACAATCCGCGGGTCTCGAGCTCAAATCGCAGATGATCGTCCGAAAGTCGCTCCAATTCTCGTAAAAGCCGAGCTCCATGTCGATACGTCTCCATGTCGTGAGAAATTAAGCGTGGCAAAAGCGAAAGCGAGAGTGAGAGAAAGCCACGAAGCGTAAGCGCAAAAATAAATTAAACAATAGCAAAGCGAAACGATAACTTATTACCGGTGATAGAAGAGCAGCGGATCAGCGCAGTATCGGAAAGAGATCCCCGGCAATATCGTCAAGTTAGAATAAAATAATTGCAATTACAAGTTTGAGAATAAAAATAAACACAAAAAAAAATAAATCGATAAAATCCGTAAATAGTCACGAAAGGTTGAGCAAATAAAAATACCCAGGAAGAAAAATAATAAAAAAACGTTAATAAGTAAAAAAAACAATAAATCCGAACGTCAATGATTAGTCAGCAAGTAAAAATAAAAGAATTGGTCACTAAATAAAACTAGAAATGATCAGTCGGTAAATAAAGGTAGAAATAATTAGTCAATAAATACAAGTAAAAATAGTAATCAATGAATAAATCTAAGCTAGGGAGTCGGTAAACAAAATATCTTTAGTGGTCAATAATTTTTTTCCCTAAAATCAAAAATAAAAGAGAACCGATAAAAGAAGCTAAAATGTCAATAGACGACCGAGAAAATTCAAAAACCAATAAATAAATAAATAACTACAAATGGAGATAAAACCCCAAACAAAACACTGCGCTGACCGCCCAATTGACACGGAAACACCGAGGTCACGGCTTAAGCTAACACCTACCGGTAGATGTCCAAGCAGGATGTGTCAGCGCACCTGAAACAAAACACGAAAGCGAAAGAAACCCGCCGAAAATCCCGATGTTTCCCCAGGCAGCAAATCCGCGCCACGGGAAAAAACTCGAGCCTCGGACGAGCCAAGCAAAATTCACAAAATAGTCAGAAACAATAAATAACCATAAACAAAATAATCATAAATGACGCATAACGATTTCCACAAACAAGCCTTAGATGCTATCGGAAGCCGCAGAGCCGCTCGGCTGGGGTGAACCCGGCAGCGACGAACCCCGCGGTAGACCCAAAATCAAAATAAAAAACAATTAGCCCACCGGGGCACGCACCGATTCGCGGACAGCGTCGACCGAAGAGGAAGCAAAATGGAAAAAAAACCCAGAAAATAATAAAAAAGTCGAACGGAAAATAGGCAGGAAAATAAAAATAAAGATAAAAGAGAAAATCGATAATAGGAGAAAAGAATAATAACAGAAGAAAACAAAAAAATAAGATGCACGCAAAGTCAAAAAAATAACCGAAAAGTGGAAATTAGGAAGAATAACGAAAATAATAGAAAAATTAAATTAAACGGAAAATCGAAAATAATAAAATCGAAATTAAACGGGAAAACAAAGATGATAAAAAAAGAAAATGAGCAAAAAGTCGAAAATAACAGCAAATATAAAACTGAGTAAAAATCAAAAGCGCAAGGGAAAAACAATAAATAATAAAAAAACTTCCAATCAGTCCACGCGCCCGACACGTCGTGCGCGAACCGCGTAGGCCTCCGAGCACCAAGTCCGCTGACCCGATTTGTCCGCGGCCTTGACCACCCGAAATACTCCGGTGTAATATTCACGCGACAAAGCTAAATCGGAACGATGCTGGAACCCGCGCAAAGAGTCCAAAATCCGAGCCCCCGCCGAGCAACCGATCAGCGCAAACACGCAAAAAATGTAAACACCCGCCCGGCGAGCGAAGACGCGAAGCGGTACAGTCCGTGCCAAAATTCCACGCACGGCCTAACACCTCACGGCAAACGGTACCGGAGCGCAAAATCCTCAATTAACGAAACGAGTCAATCACATCGGCAATAAAAAAATCAACCATCGAAATGTCAATAAATAAATGGCTCAACACTCAAAAGATCATTAAATAAACAGTCAACAATTAAAATACCAATAAACAAATTTATAACTAACCGCAAATAGTCAATTAAATAAAATTATTAAGTTAAATTAAAAGTCAAGAAAGTAAAATAAATGAATTAAATTAAGAAGTCGAGAAAATAAACTAATTACATTAAATCGAAAAGTCAACAGAATAAAAATAACTAAATTAAATTAAAAAGTCAAGAGGATAAAACAACCACATCAAATCAAGGAGTCAAGAAGTTATAAAATAAGTCAATTAAATTAAAGAGTAAAGAAAATTAAATAGAGAAATTAAATTAAAGAGTCAATAGAAAATAAAATAGATAAATTACACAAAAAAAAAATCGAAATAGATAAACTAAACAAACTATCGCAAAATTTCCACCTCGGGCCCCACGTTGGGCGCCACTTGTGACCGCCAACTTTTCCCGAACTCCCAAAGAATGTATTTGGCCACCAACGGCGTGCTCCTCGACCGTTTTATTTAATTAATGGGGCGCCAGCCGATTACCTGCTTAATCGGCACGGTCGGTACCGATGTCCTCGGAAAAGCACGCGCTCTCACTGCTCCGGCAGCTGCAGCTAGGCGAGGGTAGAGGGGTGAGGGCGGTGAAAACTTGCTCAATCCCGCACAGAAAATAAACGAAAAATATCCGGCCAAAGCCACTCGATTTATTATAATCACACCATAGAAACCGCGTACAAAATCGTCCCTGCTAAATTCGCCCCAGCTACTCAGTTCACCGGTTTGAATTGCTACGCGTTACAGAGAAAAGAAACTGGCCCGATAAAAGAGAAAAATAGCAAAAGGTTAAATAATGAAAAGGTCGTACCTCAATAAATTCGGAAAAAATAAAAGAAATACTATGAACACAAATAATGGGAAAATAAATTATAAAATAATACCAGGGAAAAGTTTACGAGAAAGATAACGGGCCAGGCCTAATTTCCCTACTAACCCGCAATTATCGGCCGGACTGTACCGCCGAACGCTCGTCGTCGTCGCACGAAAGGCGATCTTCCGCCGCGCACACTCACACACACAATCCCGGCGTGCAGGCTGCGCCTCGCGAACGATTTCTGGAGCGGTACCGGGCGAAAATTCGAAGAACACAACGACATAAACCACGAACAATGAACAAATGCCGGCGGCGATCCCGAGACCCGTGAATTTTTATCGCGATGCCTTTTCGTCGTCCTCAGCCGCGAATTAAGGCCTACGTTTATTAGCCCGCGCGAGCTCGAAACCCGCACGCCGCGAAACACACGCACTCTCCTCCGCTCTACATAAATTTCGCGCAGGCGATCTCTCCAATGTTACGGTACCGGTACGGCGAGAGGCCGTCCAATTCCCGGCACTTATGATCCCCGAAATTCAGCCAAAAGAAAGATAGAAAATTTCCCCCCAAGAAAAATTAGACACGAAAATAAATAATAAAAATTAAACAAGAAAGTAAATAAATGTTCGACGGAAACATAAGCATGAGTTTTGCCCGGGACGGAACTCCACGCCGCGATCGAGTCGCGGGCACGCTCGATATAATGCGCGCAAACCGATGATAGATCCGTGTCCGACAATTTACCCCAGAATCAAAAGTCTTACCGCAACAGATGGAAAGAAACAGATCCGGAAAACTCCTTGCCGGTACCGATTATTCCTCCGTCCTTCCAAGGTAACCGGGACAAGAAATGGTCCGTCTACGGCTCGGCACGATTAATTCTCCGCCTCGATGGTGGTCACACAATCGTCAATTTCACCCGATAGCACGGCGAGCACACGCGTCTTATCCTCGTCGCTTCACAAAGGAGAGTCCTCGCCTCATTTTCGGAGCCGTGCTCGCCGCCTCGCTCGCGTTCTCTCTCGCTCCCCACTTTTCCCGATTTCTGTCAGGCGTCCGGTACCTGGCGCCTCTCCCGACAATGCCTACCTCGCGTAACTAATTCGACGCGCGCGACCTATATTCGAATTCGCTGCTTATCGGCTATATGGGTCACGCATCGAAGCTCGGTGTCCTCCGTCAGATCGGCGGTACCGCTGGTACCCATAGACTGCATCCGTCAGGCTGCGACTCACGGAAATCCTGCGCCCAAGACAGTGCAGCGTAGATGGAAAGCCAAGCGTAAGCGTGCAAGCGTGCGACAGAGTAAAACCATGCCATTGACAGTCCGTAGTGGTGGTCAGCTCAGCTCCAGATGGTCCGGAAAAATAATAAAAATAAATCCCTGGGGAATTAATAATTTGTTTTCGCAATAATCTTTCGCCCTTGAGATCGCCTGAGACTCCCAGCGACGCGATAGGCCCCGTGTGCTCGCCAAAACTCGTAGTTATCGAGGATCTGGGACGCGACCGAAAAATACCGCGTCATAGTATATATATATGAATGTATGTATAAGTATATATATGTATGTACAATTGGGAACCTGAACGGGGGTTCAATGGACCGTCAGAATTAATTCATAGGATATGTACAACCTATGCAAATCTCCGCTCGTCGCTGCTATTTCTCTAGCTTTTAGAAGTGTAGCAATTAGGTTACACTGATCTTGCTATTCTGCACATAATCTAACCTATATTTTGAAATAATGTCTCGTATTTCTGCCATGACAACTTGTACTGTATGGGAACCCAGTGATTTCAAACTTTCGCTCACGAAAATTCCAAAATTATCACATTCCATGAGAGTGTTGCCTTGAAAACGACATTTCTTAGAATGTTTTAAAATCGATTCTTCTGAACATTCGTCACCACCCATCGTGTGCGGATCGGTTTCCAAAATACGCATTGCGTTGGCCGGTGATTTCGGAAATTGTTTACATCCGCATCTCGTGTTGCTTGGAATACAGTGTTGCTCTATTTTGAGCGTATTGGGTAATTACACAATGAATTACTCCAAGTATCCAAGTTTGAATTTGTGCAACATATATTTTTGCATTTCAATGTAAATCCCGTGACCGGCGCATGCAGTCCAAGCAATCGAATATATTCAGTCTCATATGTACTACTACGGCAATTGTTATTTATCCAAAAATGTACGCTAACTTGTGAACTCACACGTAAAAGTAAAAAAGTTGAAAACTGAAAATTTCATATCGTTTTCTCATAATATTCCTGTATTCGCGAAACTTCCTCGAAAACAGTTCCTATATGTTTTTGGCTTCCCCATAGAGTAAACTTTGCGAATACAGGAACACATTATGAGAAAGGAATATGAAAATTTCAATTTTCCACTTTTTCAACGTCAACGGTGTGTTTGACTTTTATGCAAAACGATTTTATGCAAAACGAGGCTGGCCGATTCAGTTCAACGCGAAAAAATACATCAACGTCCCGTTTCACTTTGTCGGTTCAGTGGTCGGCGCGAAAAAGTATATGGAATTATGCGTCCCTTAATTTTTTGTTAGTACTTTCGATTCATACTCGAGAGAAATCGGTAACTGAAATTTCATAAGATTTTAACGATTTATCTATTTTGTCAAATGTACAAATACTACTAAAAGTCTTCGACCAAAATGTTGCACTCTTGTCTAGTTTTCGGGTGATAACCCAACAATTACGTAAGTCAGTGCTACCACATGCATTTTACAAAAAATAAAATAAAAAATCAAAATCTATAAACGTAACTACTCTACTAGTGTACTTAATTACAACTCGCTATCTAAAGCCATTCCATTTGTATGAAACTTTTTAACCAGACAGCTAAAAAATGTTATGAGATAGCATCCGAACAAACATTAAAAAAAAAATTATATGTAAACGCATCTACTTCGTTTAACGAAAATAGAGGGTCTGAGAAAAATTTTTTTTTTACATCGTTAAGTCAGTTATCCAATATTCGCGGTTTTGTGGTCATGTTTGATGTATTTTTCACCGCTGATTACGAATCTCAAACTTATATCACTCGTGGACCGATATTGGATGCAGAAACTATCGTCGGAGTTTAACTCCGACGATTAATTTTTGAATTTTTCGAGAAATGTTTATTTTAAATAAACATTTCCCGAAAAATTCAAAAATTTTAAAATCTTATAAAATCTAAACGGTTCAATCCATTTTCGCTAAAATGTTATACGAAATATTGTACAGTGTACCTCCATTTCCGTGGCAAATTTCAGCTCGATACCTCCAAGTTTACTCGAATTAGACAATTTTTAGTAATTAAAACAAAAGTTAAAATTCCATAAAATCTGACCGTTTGGATAGATTTCGGCAAAATTCAATACCAATGATCTTTAATCATAGTATTACGTTTGTATGCAATTTTAAAACGATAGTTCAAGATTTACGCAAGTTAGAGCTACCACGATATTTTTCCAACATTTCAATATCGTGTAAAATCCCGAACCACGGCCTCATCGACATAAAAATTGCACCGCTGGAAGAGACTCGACCACTCTACCAGTGTGCCAAATTTCAATTCGCTATCTCAAACTGTTTCCCAAGAGAGGCAATTGTTTCGAGCCAATCGTGCATGGCTCGTACTTTTGTAAGAGACGGACGTTGATTAATAAAGAAATAAGTTAATATCCGACTTAGAATTTAACATGGTGACAGCGAGTGTATGAAGGCAGAACCAAAGGCAGTAACCGTAAATTCGGTGAATATTTTCGTTCGTCTGGAAACGATGGTTACAATGATAGAAAATATATCGGACGGCATCCGGTTTAGACAAAAATTCAGAAACAACAGAACAAGTCAACATTTTCATTTACTCAATGGGAAAGAAGGCCGAAGACATCCTGTTGGAATTCTGATTATCCGATGTTCAGAGCGCTATCTACGAAACTGTACGTAAGAAATTTGACGATCATTTCATTTGCAAAAACAACGTAATCTTTCAGCAAGCGTAATATAATCAGCGAGCTCAACGAGAAGGAGAATCTATAGAAAATTTCCTCGCATACCAACTGGTCGAATAATGTGTATACGGGACGTTAAAAAACGATCTGTTACGCGACAGAATCGTAGTGGGAATCAGAAACGACAAACTCTCAAGAATCTTGCAGTCAGATCCTGATTTAACGTTGCAAGGGATAATAAAAAAGATAGGTAAAGCTGAGAAAGTTTTGAAACAACAAAAAGTTGTGAGAGAAGAGCGATCGATCAACGAAAAGCCTATCGAGATCGATGCTATTAGACAAAGGAACAACGCATACATCCGGTCGCCAGTTAAAAATTGCATTTTTCAACGTTTTGGACTATATTAAGGAGGGAGTCTTGCTGCGCGCTGACTTCGCATAAGTTCGCATAATGTATACTAAAGGTACTGAGAGGATTAATTTTGCATAATAATAATTGCAAAATATTATTAACAAACTCATCAAAAAATTAATTGGTTAACAAATTACCCGGTAACAATTTTTTTTTAATGAAAATGATTCGTTTATTTTTCTGAATACGTATGAATTTTTTCAGATTTTTAAGTAAGCGTTGATTTTTTATTTTTTTTATAGAACAAAAATCAACGATTACTTAAAAATCTGAAAAAATTCATACGTATTCAGAAAAATAAACGAATCATTTTCATTAAAAAAAAGTTTTGTTACCGGGTAATTTGTTAACCAATTAATTTTTTGATGAATTTGTTAATAACATTTTGCAATTATTATTGTATTATTATATGATTGAAAATAAATAAAAAAATAAATAAAAATAAAAATTATTATGCAAAATTAAGCTTCTCAGTACCTTTAGTATACATGATTTTTTTCAAATTTTTGCACCATCAAGAAGTACTTGCAATTTTCTCTTATTGTTGTCGAACTTATGCGAAGTCAGCGCGCAGCGAGACTCCCTCCTTAAGAAGTATGACACTAAAATCTCATATTTTTTTTTTTTTTGCGAGAACAGATTTCTCTATGATTCCAAAATGATTAAAAAAGTAATCAAGTAAAAGTTGTTTGAGTAGTAAGCGTGAGCGAGTTGCTTTTGGAAGGGCCTTTTGTAAGAGACGGGCGTTGATCAATAAAGAAATAATTTAATATCCTAATTAAACAAAGAAAAAAAGGTCGACCAAGTATATGAACGTTTCAAAAAATATTGAACTGGGTAGCATCTTTTTCTTCACTCGTAATAATTACACTTAGGAATTTAAAAGTCCGCGCGTGTTTTGTAAGATGTCACATAATTCATTGCTACCATCGATAAATTAAAGCGGTTGTTACTGAGAATCTACATTAGAACCGCTTTGGTTGAGATACCAACAGTTTTACACACACCGATAATATAAGACAAAGCACAGATAAAAAAAGATAAATAACGCGAGATTGCCCGAAAAGTATAAGCCTAATAGTAATAAAATATATCGCTCACGCAAAATATTGGTAACCACGCAAGTATGCAACGCGTCATGCAAATAGAATAAAGTGTAAAAGTGGAAATATAAAAAAAATGTGAAAGGAAGATATCGAAAAATTAGAGTTGATTGAGGTTCTTTGCAGTGTCTAAACAGAAATTGGAAGTTTCGGTTGGGACTGTTTTTGGGTGACCAAAAGTTTATGCACACAGAATCAGTGTGTGTATGTGTGATAAGCTTGGTTATTTCTTTAAATGTTAATAAAAGTATGACCAGACATTTGAACGAACGGGAATACCCCGAAAATTCATAAACATTTTTGTAAGTGATCCAAGGGATAACAATAGCTTGAGAATAATGACAGTTGACTCCAATGATGTTGCTGGAGCAAGAAGTTACTATCTTCCATGCTATGCACTGTCTTCTCCTCTATTGTGGATTGTTTTGCTATTTGTTAATTAATAAATTCGAAATAAAATAAACATTACATAATATTCGAGTTTAATCGGTACAGTAGATAAGGATCGATCGTTACTTTTTATTAGTAATTGTAATTATTCCGATTATAATTACTTTCATTTACGTATACGGAGTAGTACGCTTAGCATACTTTCAGGTATATGTATCGTATCTGAAGTCAAAGTAAATCTAGGCGGTCAATATGTCTAATAGTAGTCAAATTATTTCGGAAAGCAGCGGAAGAGCATCATAGCCAGTCTCATAATCACACATAACCAGCCACAGCCACAGCCACAGATCACAGTCATACAATCAAAAGCGCGATGCAGAAATATAATTCAAAAGAAGCATACCGTTAGTTCAACTAGGCAATAAAAATACACGCGTAACTTTAATGTGTATAACTTACCGGATGGTCGAAACCGCTTGGCTTGGTCCGCCTTCGGAAGAATTACCTCACTTTCTTCAGCCATTGGCACCTCCTCAATCCGATCGATATCCAAACTGACAAGAGTCGGCTCGGATTCCACATCATTTGCTGCAGCCGCCACTGAACCTGGAGGAGTACGTCACAAATGTTAAATATTTTTCAAGAGCCAGAAACGTCGCCCAAAAGGCACCTATAACTTTCCTCTAATTCCATGACATTTGTCAAGAGGCTACATTATCCTTGCTATATTCCCTAATACATATATATGAGGTATTTCATACCAAATAAAGACGGGTCTGACCCTTCATATCTTGGATTTGACCGGGGATTTTTTTATATTATTAAACGAACTTTCAAAAGAACGCAGATATTTTTAAAAGATTTTTTCATATTGTCTATAATTATTCATAATTAAAAAAGAAATGTATTGATCGCCACAGTTTAAAAATCTGAAAAAATTCGGAAAAATCGTGTGACACATATAAGAATTTTTCAGATTTGAGCCGGACTAGGCTAACGTCACCCACCTTCTATGTTATTTGAAATTTTTTTCTTGAAAAAACAGTGGGACAAATTGAAGGAAAAAAATCCGTCGATTATGGGTTATCGTTTGACCATTTTTAGATGCAACACTGCATTATTGGAATTTTTTTCTGATTCTTCGGATTTTTTTTTAATAAAAAAAAAAATGAAAATTCTTCGGAAAAATCTGAAATTAAAAAAAGAATCCAATACTGCATATAAAAATGGTCAAGCCACTACCCATAGTCAACGGATTTTTTCTTCTAATGTTTTTCACTGTTTGTTTCGAAAAACATAGAAGGTGACGCCGGCCTACTCCGGCTCAAAACTTAAAAATTCTTATATGTGACACATAAGTTTTCGAAATTGTTTTAAATTTTTTAATTGTGGCGATCAATAAAGTCCTTTTTTATTATAAATAATTACAAATAATCTGAAATTTTTTTTCAAATTATCAGAGTGCTGTTGAGTGTTGGTTCAATCATATAAAAAATCGTGGGTCAAATCCAAGATGTAACGGCGGGTCAGACTCAGGTCTATTTGGTTTTTCATATAAATTCCCTCATATAAATTCCCAGATATAGGTTACAATTGTAAATAATGCGCAATGATCGCATTAAAGACAGCAACGTTATAGTAACAATCATTGACAGCTGTGACTTTTCGTGACCTGTTATTGTTTCGGCGAGTCGTTATACGTTCTTCCTAAATATCCTACGTATTCCTGTTTGCTCAAACATTTTTCTTAACCTTTCCTCTAACATCAGAGAAGATACTGAAATCATTTCGCTTGGATTCTAAGTGGTGGGAAATATTTAATCGTTCAGAAACAACTGTCCTAACGACCTGTTGCGATTTTTTCCGGGTTTACTTCCTGGGTAGACACTTACATGAAGTGCGCATCGAATAAAAATGTTGTGTTCTCGAGTTTTCTTTGGAAAAGTTTGCCACTTCCTCATCTGAATATGGAGCAAAAAATTCAAATATTGTGACTGCGCGGTACGACCCTTTTTGGCCCTACACGTTTTCCGCACATACGATTGAATTTTTTTTTCCAGTGTCTTCTTCGATCTTGTAGAATGCTCAAAAAAATATTTTAGCTCACAGAAAGATGACCTAATGGAGCAAAAAAAAATGCAACTGGTCGTTCTCATACACTTTTTGGGCCGTTAAACATTTTCCGCGCATCGGATCCAATCGAAATAATGTTTCAGTATCTCTGATATTACAGGAAAAAAAAAATGTCTGAGCGAATAAGAATGCCCAGGAGATTATGGGAAAACGTTTAACGGATCGTTGGAAAAATAATAGCTGCTAATGATTTCGTAACTATAACGTTACTATAGTCGATGGCATACGCGCAATTGAATAAAATTATGCAAAATAGCATTGGAGTTTGAAGGGTAAAGTTGTACTTCAGTTGTTGGTACACAATTCGCAAAAACAATTCACGAATTCGTCGCTGCTGTAAAAAAATAATGGACAAATTCTCATTGAACGGTCGAAAAGATAGATTGGGGGATACTTTGGAGAGATGACAAACATTGGGTTTCAAGGATAAAGATAAACTGACTTTGGAAAAAGCTAATCGCGTTGCCTTCTGAAAAAAGAATCTACTCTTATCGAATTTGTTAAATCCCAAAAAAGTTGAAGAGAAAAAACACTCTGCGCAGCCAACAAGAAACACTCCCAGTGCAAAGGGACTGGCTGCTGCTCACAACTCTACCAGAAAACATCTCTACCATATCAAGAGACGCGGTAGCGTCTCTTACACTCTACCGTATTAAAACTCTACCAAAATCTCTCCCCGAATTGAAATAAAACTCTCCCCGAATTGAAATAAAACTCTCCCTGAATTTTTATTTCAAATTCCGGAAGAGGTTTATTTTAATTCTGGGATTTTTGTTTTATTCCGGTAGAGTTTTATATGAATTCGAAGAGAGTTTTATTTACATTCTGGAAGAGTTTTTTTCTTTAGTGGTAGATACTTTGATAGAGTTGTAATACGGTAGAGATGTTTGGGGAGAGATGTTTTTTGGTGGAACTGTGAGTGGTAAAGATATAAATGTGCCAACAAATCTCTAGTAAATAATTCTTTAAATGCAATCCATAGGTAAAAAGAATTATTTAACAAAATTATTAATAAATCTCTAGTAAATAATTTTTTAATGAAATCCATGGGTAAAACAATTATTTAACATAAAATTATTAATAAATCGCTAGCAAATAATTTTTTTAATGAAATCTATTTGTAAAAAAATTATTAAGCATAAAGAAGAAATAATTGCTTATATTTGATTAATACATTTATCGAATTTAATTACCAAAATTTAAATCTAAAACTTATTTTTAAGTTATAAATGTAGAAAGGAAGATTTTTTCTTGTTTCATGTCGCTTTCCTAGTAACTGCAATTTTGTTTGTCACCTTTCCTTAATAAATGTGATTCTGAATTAATTGCTCTAAAATCTATCATGAAATCAACTTTCAAAGAACAGAAACATCGTCCGAGGAGAGGTTATGTAATTTAATTCCGATTTCATTGATGTTTCTAGTATTCAACAAATCATGCCCCCCCCCCCCGCGTTTGGGGGGGGGGGGGGGGGGTGAGACAAACATTCGTGTCTCAAGTTGTCCACACGAAAAATTAAAGCGTACAAATCCCTATCCTCATTCTCCATTTTCAAGACGATAGAACGGATAATGCAGCCACGTGACTAATGTTATGGAATTGGAAAAAAGTAATTGTCGCTTCTTTGACACTTTGCGGTTCTCAAAAATTATCTGCACGTTTGATTTCAATGAAATAAATATCCACTATTCTATCTATATATTAATATAATGAATATTAATATATTATACTATATATTAATTAACGGAATATAAAAAATTGACCTTGTGCCTTTTCCAACTTTTCCGATGCACGGTGAAATTAAATTCAAAGAGTCGGGATTTATTTCAAGGGGTCAGGAAAAAATTATTCCTTTTACCACGAAGGTGTTGTCTTGTAGTTCGCAATAAAGTTTGCGATGCGCTAAATTCAAGCTAATAAAGTGTACATGTTCCCTCTGTATCGGAGAAGTTGAAAACGCACTGAACAAACCGCATCAAGTCAATTTGTATACCCTATTCTTTTGTTAAATAATATATGGTGGAATTGCACACAAATCAAGCGTGCGGATAATTTTTAAGACCTGAAGACATCGTTCAAGATGCTGCACAACGCTGAAGTGACTTATCTAGTTCCTTGAAGTTGTCAGGTGGCTGCATTATCCTTTTCGTGTTTCCCAATATATGAAGAAAAAAAAAGTATCGATTTGTTCAGCGTAATTTTTCCTATGCAAATAACTTTTGCGAGAAACGAATGTTTGCCCCACGGAGTAATACATTTTTTCTGACTACTGAAAAAATCGATGGAATAAGAAAAAAAAAGATTACTGTTCCTCGGACGATGTTTGAGACATTGAAAAGCGCTAGATCTTGCGCTATATTTTTCGAGAATTCAATTCAGTTATCTCATTAATTAAAGAAGAAAAACAAAATTACAGTTAACCCCGACAAGCTGCATGGAAAAAAAACTCATTACTGATTGTCGCACAATATTGCAGACTCTTAAAAGTAATCAACCTGCCAGTAGAAAAAAAAAATGAAAGTACGAGAAATGAAAAACAAGCGCTCAGATAATGGAGAGAAAAAAGTATCAAGTAAAAGTCTATGGATCAACGTGTGTGTCTGCGGGTGTGTCGCAGCACACGCAGAAGCACACGTATAACGTTAACCCCATATTATCGTTTAGTGTTACTTACCCGATGTTCGATATCGTTTGACATTGCCTTGTGCGTTCGGAAGAGCTACCTTGCTGTTTTCTTCAATTGTTAGCATCTCCTGGACCTGATCGATGTGAGAGGAGACTGGCGTCGTATCGGATTCCAATCCTATTTCCACGGGACCTGCAGAAAGCATGTCCATGATGGTCCTTTCCGGTGGTGGTGGTGGTGGTGGTATGACATCTATGGTTAGGCAATGAAGTGACATTGTGTCCGGCGTATCACTAGTTGAAGGCTCATTTCCGACATCCACGTTGTAACCTTCGAAATAAAAAATTTTTGCATCTCTGAATTAAACGTTACATTCAAATTATGGCAAAGTTTTACGTGCACACTAAAAGTATACTAAAATTTGTCTGTATATTGTGAATCAACTCACCTGCAAGATGGTCATCTGCGGCGACCTGCTTTGTTGATTGTACACCATCGGATGTCGGTTGGAAATTCCTCATCATTTCATCTGTGATCGGAACTACCCTCGGATCTATCACAGTCGGAATTGCTGTCCGTTTCAGGCGATTGCGTTTGGCACTTGAAAAGTACTTGTCTTCAAAATGACAACCACAAACATGACGAATTGCATTCAGCCTCTCCACCGGCAGATGAACCAAATCTTCGACGCCCACTTGTTTCACCCATATACGACACCTGCACAATAAATATAAGGGAAAGAAGCGGAACTTAGAATATAATACTTTTACAAAAAGTGCCCTCACAGACCAAACGACCATAAAACGTTGGGTTGGATTTGTGTCATTCTCTGACAAACTACTACAACTCAACTGGTCGATTGGTGCGCCAAACCGACTCTGTTTTCAACCTTGTGGACGTAGCTTTTTGGTCGATACCTCAAAACCAACCGTAATATCAACCATGTGTCGGATTGAAAGTTGTTTTACAGTTGGACTTTGCCAAAACAACTCAATTCCCAACTTTATGTCGAGAGCACCGATAGCTTTTGCCTCACGGTTGGAAATTGGATTGTTTTATGAAAATTTAACCGTACACCAAGTTTGTATCCAACACATGTAACAGTTGGTATTACAGTTGGTTTTTTAATATCGCTGAAAAATTAACCTCTTGAAGATTGGAATGAGAGTTGGTATGGTGCACCAAGCGACCGGTTGATTTTCAAGTTGGTTTCAGGTTTGTCAGAATGCGAGGGTGAAATCAACAGTTCCGATGCATTATTGTTGTATCATAAGAAAGAAGTCTCACCGATTAACAGCCTTTGGGAATGAAGCATAGATGCATCCGGGATTCCTACTTAGGATGTGACCGCAGTGGGGCACGACGCACTTCGAATAACTGACCATCCTGAGTGAATTCTGCAAAGCATCAAAAGTCACAAAAGTTTTTTAAATTTTACCGATCAATGGCAAAACTTTACTAACGAGTGGTTCATGCAAAAAAAATATGTATTCTTTTTTTTTTAGCTGTATAAAATATAAAATACCTCGTACAAAATACTCTCTCCAATGTAAAACTCATTCACATTATCACATTATAAAATTCCAATGTGAATGAACGAGACTACAAACCTGCAAGACATTGTGTCTGACGCAGGTTTGAAAAATAATTTCAAAGACCTTCCAAGGACGTAAAAATGGTTCAGCTACGTTATATGGGGAAGGTAATCGTATCTACTCGTGATAAGCGACCAAATAAATACAGATGCAATAAAATATAACAAAATAGAAATCCGATAAAAACTAAAAAATATTTGACGACCTGAAATACGAAAAAAGTAGGATACCTTCACTCGGATGGGCAGAATTCCACCTGACTCGGATCGATCACTGATTGCGTAAAAACGTCCTTCGTTGATCGCCGTAATCAGGGCTTATAAAAAAAGACCTTAAAAAACAGCACTTCACAATTTCTCTTCAACAATTCTCGCACAAAACACACCTGAACACACCAATCACTTCTAAAACACGACGCCACATTGGTTTTTTGCACAAAGACGAAATCCAACCAAATCTATACTACCACTCCAAGGAAACTGAAAATATCACTTTCTTGGGTTGGCATTGAAATGTCTACAAATAGCCTGACGAACAAGAAGTGGTGGGGAGTATAACAGTGTCACCCCACTGAGACGGAGGGACAGACGGAGGGACAGACGGAGGGACAGTCGGAGGGACAGACGGAGGGACAGAAGAACAACGATGACGCGCAAGAGTCGCTGAAAGGCTTCTGTCCGGAAGAGGTGGCGGCCGCAACGAAAAAAAGAGTTTTCCATGAAAAGGTAAGAACGATATAAGAAATATGCAATTACCAAGTACTGGATAATATTGAACATGATGAAACTAATAATAATACTGATTTGTATTCTATCTTTTGTGTTGAAGAACTTACAAGATGGCAGCAAGCCCGAACCACTTAGGAGGAGCGAGAGAAAGGAGAAGATGAGAAAGATGTGACGTGACGTGACGTGACGTGACGTGACGTGACGTGTAAAACGACTGCTGGCCGTATCAACTTTCGAAAAATATAATAAAAAATTTAACGATACATTTACAATACAGTTGCGTCACAATACAATTACAATACAAAATTTTGAGTACAGTTACAAGAGAATTTTTTATAATAACTATGTTTCAGAAAAATAAAAAATGTTAAATAAACATGTTATACTCGTAACTAATTAGTTGTGTTGTTCATTTTTTTTGGACGAAAATGGCGCTTTGTCTCCACGAGTATACTATAATTATAAATGTACTATAAATACACGATATCTCACTTTTCGCCCGCTTTAGCGTGTGTCAAACGAGAGCGCATACGCAGTGACACGCTTTCTCATTTTACGCATGCTGGAGGGTGCGTAAAAGGAGAGAGCATGTGCGCCACAATCTGCAAACAGGAAAGTAGCACTCATAGTTCTTTTAAATCTGTTCGAGTAAGGGCGGGAGATTTCTCACCAGAACCCTTAACCGAGTTGAAGCAAAGTCGGCATTGGTCTTACGAGCAGGGTAAGACGATAAACTTTCTCCTGAACCGTGTCTTGAGTCCGCTTCAATTCGGGAAACACGACCGGAAGTATGAAAGTTTATCATAGTTCTTTTAAATCTGTTCGAGTAAGGGCGGGAGATTTCTCACCAGAACCCTTAATCGAGTTGAAGCAAAGTCGGCATTCGTCTTACGAGTTGCGCAACATGATAAGGTTTCACGTGAACCGTGTCTCGAGTCCGCTTCAATTCGGGAAACAGCGCGACCGGAAGTATGAAAGTTTACCATAGTTCTTTTAAATCTGTTCGAGTTAGGGCGGGAGATTTCTTACCAGAACCCTTAACCGAGTTGAAGCAAAGTCGGCATTCGTCTTACGAGTTGCGCAAGACGACAAGGTTTCTCGTGAACGAGAATGTAGCGAGAATGTAGCGAGAATTTTCACCTCTCGTACACTACGGCCCCAACTCTCCGAAAAATCCGCTCTCCCCGCTCGGTGCCGGTTCTCGGGGATCGAACCCACGACGAGATTACGCATTATCAAGGGACTGACCGGGCATAGCCCCTCCCACAGGGCAGGGTGGAGACCACTTCTTTACGCGCGATTTGGGCGCCAGGTACCTAAATACCACCGCTCGAAGAACGGCATTTTATTTTAATTCGCGGCAAATTACGGGAAGGACTAGGGGAAAGCGGGGGAAAAGGTAAGGCCGGCGAGACTCCGACTAGCTCAGCCCACCTGGGAGACACTGGTAGAGGGGGGTGGACGGGCGAGTGACCAAATACAATATAATAATCAAATGATTTATTCGACATTCGACAACATAATTTCAGCACAACCGTAGACAAAATTTGTTATAAATACCGGAGACAATCCAAAATCAATGTAGCCGAAAAGAGATAACTATTGTCAAAATGAAATGTAGTCGAAAGATAAACTAATGCCAAAATTAATGGTAGCCGAAAAGGATAACTATTGCCTGAATTAAATGTAGCCGAAAAGATAAACTATTGCCAAAATTAAATGTAGCCGAAAAAGATAGACTATTGCCAAAATTAAATGTAGCCGGAAAAGATAAATTATTGCCAAAATTAAATGTAGCCGAAAAGATAGACTATTGCCAAAATTAAATGTAGCCGGAAAAGATAAATTATTGCCAAAATTAAATGTAGCCGAAAATTACATTGCCGAAAGTACCGGTAACCGAGACGAAATATGCGGCATTTACTACGACAAATAATAAACTCAAAAATATTCGAGAAAGATAAAGTCATGAAACAGTGTTGCGATTGCCAGATCAATTCTATCCTTTATATAGCCGATTCACCGTTACGCGGGACGCGAGAGAAAAGAAAAATACAAAGACAAAACGCTCGCTATAGCACAGCTAGTACGCCAGATAGCCGAGGTAGTCGAGAAGGTTCTCGGC
Source organism: Ichneumon xanthorius (assembly GCA_917499995.1). Taxonomy (NCBI): domain Eukaryota; kingdom Metazoa; phylum Arthropoda; class Insecta; order Hymenoptera; family Ichneumonidae; genus Ichneumon; species Ichneumon xanthorius. Next base: position 1,525,636 of record CAKJTD010000103.1, read on the forward strand.
ACGGGCCGCCCGATGTAAACACGGCGCGCCCGCGACCTTTACGCGCGAGATAGCCAACACGCGGCCGAACGGCCTAACGAACGCTAGACGACGCGCTAGCCGCCCCTTTGTCTCGCCGGATGAAATGTAGCCCATGTAACCGGCGAAATCGCCTGAGACTCGATATAATAAAATGTGCGAGATTTAGCCGATCGCAATAGGCGAAGATGACGAAAGTCCCCTCGCTGGTGTTCTTAAGAAAATTCGCGAAATATAGCCGATATTCGAATAAAGCTCGCGAGATATCGCCGATGGTCGAAATAAAGTCGCGAAATATAGCCAATTCATTAAGAATTGCGGTACGCGATATAGAGCCCAGGATATAATATAGCCGAAAGATACGCAACGCTAACAAAATACAATAGATAAAGTCGAAAGATAAGGGAAATAATAGCCGGAAAAAAAAGATAGCCGAGAGAAACACAAATATATCGGAAAAAGCGGAGAAAAGAAAGGAAAAAGACCAGCGCGTAAGAACCTCGCCGGACACGCTTCGCCGGACCCAACACGTCGCCCCGAGACGACAAAAGCGAGAAATTTTCTAGAAGCTACAGAGGTTAAAAAAAAACAAATAAGACAACAAAACGATTCGAAAAGAAAGTAGTTGGGTCCTAGCTTAGCGCCTCCGGCGAGCACAGAGTACAGAGAGAGAGACGGAGGCTTACCGGCGTGTGTACAGCCCGGGAGGTTAATCCAAAGAAAATCGCCACTGCCACTCGTCACCGCAATCGATCACCGACTGCTGAATAAATTAACGCGCTCCCTGGACAGTCCGCGCTAGCGCTTCCCCCTCTCTCGCGACTCCCGAATCTAGCCTACGCTAAACGGCTAAGACGCCGGAAGGAACCGGTTTCTCCTCCGGCCGTGCCCCGCCACCCGCGAGAATCTTCCGCTCGCAGCGATGATTGTCGACGTCCACGGACTCCTTCCTCCCAGGATCCGGTGGGGCAAGATGAACACGAGGGGAGGCCTCCCTCGCGAAGTTAAGGCGTCCCTCTTCCTTCGCGGTGGGCCCACACGATACGCCACATAATTACGCCACATAACTGCACCTCGTGCAAATCCTTTCCTCGTAATCCCACAAGTAGAGGCGCCGTGATGAGCGGTCCGCGGCGTCCGTGGATTCGACGGGACAGGAACGGCTCCAGGCCGTGTAGTCGGGAGGGACGGGAAAACACTGCATATCGGTCACAAACCGCGTCCCTCCGGCCTCCTATTCCACGGAAGCGGATCTTCTGCTTCCGCCTGCTTGACGAGTGGAGATTCTCCGGCCCACTTAGGCCAATCTCCCCGATGGGCACGACCGAGGGCGACACCGCCCGATGATCGGGTCGGAGAGTCGCAAGACTCCCTCGTGACCTTAAAAAAAACTTCAAAACGCCACAACAACAAAAGAAAAAGAGCCGAGGCGAAAGAAATAAAATAAAAGAAAACAAAAGAAAATAAATAAAATTAAAAGAAAATCCTTCTCGGCGAGCCGATGAACGAGCCGGTATGACGAGCGGCGTACTCAGGGCCGTAAATCCGGCCCACTGCCCGACCAAAACCGTGCGGGGTGACGGGACGCGAAATGTCACGTCACAAAGCCCCCTCCCCAAAGGTTGCCAAGGGAATGCCGTCTTCCGAACGGCGCTCGTTGAATCCTTTGTCGCTTATCAGCCCTTGCCGTGGACTCCTGTCTCTCTAGGTGTTTCCTCCGCACGGCCTGGCGAACAGCAGACCGGCGGCCATGCCTCCCGGGCTGGAACAAATAAAACACACCGGCGCCACTCCGTCTCGGAGCCCAGGTAAACACCTCCGTCCTCGCAATAAGCGTTATGCTCCACCCTGTGCAGGTCTGGTCTTTTTGCACGAAATCGAAGGGAAAAACGAAGAAAGGAATCCGCAAACCGCGAAGGACCGCCTAATTCGGCGATACTCCCCAAAAAAAAAAAAAAATTACTGAGCCACAACATCATACTTTTGAAACACTTAATATATTTCGATGGCACGTTGATGTAGCCGAACAGAATAATGACGATAGCGTGTTGGTGGGGTTTTAATAAGCTACCCGAATATAGCAATGATGAGATAGAGAGCAACAAATGATAATTATAGTAATTAGCCTAAGTAGTCTGCTTCCTTTGGCGCTCGAGGGTCTTACGGGGTAGGCATTTTGCCGTTTTACCTGCCCCAAAAATAATAATAGAATAAATAAATAAATAAAATGACCTCTAAAATAACAAAACAAAATCTTTGGCTGATCGGCCGTCACCGGGTCTTACGGGGAGGTTCATTTGGATTTCCCGACCCAAAAAAAAACAAAAAAAAAATTGGGGTGACCTCAAAATAACAAAAAAAAATATTATTTTTGGCTTCTTCGCCTGTCGTTGGGACTTACGGGGAGGTTCCTTTTAATTGTCCCTGCCCACAAAAAAAATGCAACCATTAATTCTAAACCTTAAAGCTAGTATCACACAACGAGACTGGTAGGTGGAATGAATCCCAAAAAAATGAAATAAATAAAGTGACCTCCAAAAAAAATAAAAAAAAAATATCCTGGCTGATACGCCGTTGCTGGGTCTTACGGTGAGGTACTTTTTAGTTTACCGGCCCAAAAAAAAACAAAAAAAAATTGGGGTGACCTCAAAATAACAAAAAAAAAAAAATATATTTTTGGCTTCTTCGCCTGTCGTTGGGACTTACGGGGAGGTTCCTTTTAATTGTCCCTGCCCAAAAAAAAAAATGAAAGAAATAACGGGACTTGTCGTTCGCGTATGTAGCCGATTTCTAATGCCCGAGCGAGGGGTGGACCCCAAAAAAAAAATACCAACAAAAAAAAATTGCTCGCGAACGGTGCTCGGACTATCACTCGTCCTCTCTCGGTGGGCGGCGTTGCGGATAGTCTTCGCCGTGGCGATGTGTGTACCCGTCGTCGTCCTCAGCACGATGGCGGCGTTGTGGCGGGTAATCCTCGCCTTGGTGGCGCATGGGCCAGTCGTCGTCCTCCCGCTGCTGGTGTTGTTGCGGTGGATATTCCTCCTCTCGGCGCATAGGGTGCCACTCGTCGTCGCAGGGGCGAGTGCGTTGGTCACGCTCCATTGCCCACGGTGGTAGGGGGAGCTCCCCTGGCGTCGGGGCCGATCCTCGGAGGTTTGTGGCCGGGGCCGTTCCAAAATTTCCGTGCGGGGCACGTTACGGCCCTGTTGCGGGACCCAAGGGCCACGTGCTCGCCACTCCTGGCCGTGTATCGGGCATTCCCGCACCGATACTCCCGGGTGACCGCAGCGGTTGCAGTGCCGAGTCTTAGGTAGAGGGCACCTCGGCTTGACATGAGCTGAGCTGCCGCAGTTAAAGCACCGCCCATAACGGGGCCCGGGCGTGATTTCCGGAACTACCGGAGGAGCTGGTGGGTCCGGGTTTCTCTCCGCCTGGTTCACCGGGTCGCGGAGGTGCACCGGGAAGTCGGTCTGCACCCCCACGTCAACCGTCGCGGGTACTTCCGGGGTCTGAGTGGCGACAGCCGGGTTTGGTGGAGCGGCTGGAACCGTCGGGATGGCGGGTTGTCGTTGAGTTGGCGGCAGGGTTCGCGTTCGACCGGGTCGCTCCTGCCCCTAGTGGTTTCCCGAGCAAGGGCAGGTCGTGGTCTTAAAGCCAAGCTTGCCACAGCGATAGCAGAACAGCTTGCGCGGTTCGAGGCACGCATTAAACCGGTGCTTCGTGCTTTGGCAATTCCAGCACTGCATCGGTCGGCGGGTGTTAGAAGGGTTCGTGGATGACCCAACGACCGGATGCACGAGGTCTTGCTGGGGCGTGGGACCCCTGAAGGGGTTCAGGTCAACCCCAGCGGCACTTGAGCCGGATACGCCGACGGTCGTCGCAGGGACCGGCGCAGGTTGGTTCGCGTTCGGCCAGCGACGAGTACCGAGTTGATTCCGAATCGCGTTAAGGCTGTCCTGGGACCATTCGGAAAACTGTTCTCCTTGGACTTCTCCGGTTACCTCTGTCCAGAAGGGGTAACCGCAGGGGTGGATAGGGCGGTGTGTGCCGAGCTGGGGTGGACCACCACTCATGTGCTCGGTCACTACTGCTCATTTCATCGGGTTTTGCGACCCCGCGAACCCCGAGCACAAAATCCAAGTCGATGGTGGCGCTTAACGGATTCGAACGTGCCGTTGCGTCTTGAACGTCCATAAAATCCAGATTTATCTGGTGGCGTGGCCTGCTCGAAAGAGCCGCCACGTCTCGAACGGTCATAAAATCCAGATTTATCTGGTGGCGTGGCTTGCTCGAAAGAGCCGCCACGTCTCGAACGGTCATAAAATCCAGATTTATCTGGTGGCGTAGCGGATTCGAACGTGCCGCTGCGTCTTGATTTGCTATAAAAATCCACGGCCTAATCGTGTGTACAATCAATGCGGGGATAGGAACCGCCTGACGTCAAATGATCGCACGACGGTCGACGGGGCGATCCTTCGTAACTGCTTGTGCGTGCCACGAGGATGGACTTGGTGTCCCGCAGCGACTCGCAAGAGCCGCGGGCGGGGCTTGAGTGTCCACCGCGATCTGGCTCGAGATCTCTATTGCTTTGTCGCATGGTGATTTCGCTGCATGTGCTCGCACCGGACGTAAAAGCAGACCCGGTTAATAGACCTCTGGCAAGTTTCATCCTGGAGGATGCTCTGGGTGCCCTTTCCCAAGAGTATTCCTGAATATGGTTCCCGATTCCGGACTTGGCCGGAAGCGGGCTTAGTCCGTCGTGGTGTATGTAGTAAAAGGAGACAGTATATGTGAAACGAACCAGGAGGTTGAGACCGACGAGGAGTGGAGGGCCCTCGCTTTGGTTTACCCCGTGTGGCCACCGAACCACACGTGAGACCAGAAAAGTGACATACGGTAGCCACTAGGTCAGTTATTGGAGCCCGGGGGAGGTGACAATTGCGTCGCCTCAGGTTGAGGGGATTCTGGGCTGGCATACTACATCGCATGAATGTGGATAGGATGCTCGTTGCGTATGCTCTTGATGGGCGAGAGACCCCTTTGGGGTCGAGCATAGAAGGACGGTCTCGTGCCAGAATTCTTATACATTATCTGTCCAGAAGGGGTTATAGGGTGACTGAGCGGCCGCGTCTACCGGTGATACCTCCACAGCGGCGTATACGCCCGCAGGGACGGCTGCGCGGGGTGTTCGGGGATTCCGATACGCCAGTTCGGACAGAGCGATTGCTCGGGTGCCGGCGGGGCTCGGTACAGACGGGTGGCTTGATAGCTCTTTTCGACCCGGACCGCGATGTGCTCAAACGAATCGAAATCAAACACATCGTCGCGGTGGATGGCTATCTGTAATCGCGGGAGTAAATTGCGATGCGCGCACTGAATCTGCTCAGCTTCGCTCCAAGGGGGGTTGAGGCGAGCAAATAGGCCCCTTAGGTTGGTCAGGAAGTCCGCCACCGATTCCTCTAGACCCTGCGTACGTCGCATAATCTCTTCGCGTAGGGCGTACTGATAATCTGGGTCACCGAAACGCAAACGGCACGCCGCCGTAAATTCCCGCCACGTCGTCCAACGACCTTGGTCGTTTCTGAACCACTGTAGGGCGACCCCCGTTAGGAAAAACGGGAGGCAGCGAATGAGATCTTCATCGCTTACCGGGAATAAGGCGCGACCCTCGCTCACTCGGGCGAGGAACGTGTCTACGTCTTGCCCCCTTTTGCCCGCAAATGAAATATTCCATTTGCGCATGGTATTCAGCACGGTCGCTGCGGACGACGAACCGTGATCATGCCCATGGACGGGTCCCGGCTGTCTTTCGCCTGCCGGAACAGGCGTCTGCGGATGGCCGGTCGATTGTCGCGTATTACTTCCACCGGAACCCCGGGTCCGGGGAATCGCGCCTTGGTTAATCATAGTTGGATCGGGTATGCCGGCATTACTATCCGGGGCGACGGCAGGGGTGGTGATCGGGGCCCCGTAACCGGGGAAACGCGCTGAATAACTCGGCTGTGTCCCGAAGGCTACTCCCGGGCCTGGCTGATAGAAGCTACTCGCGTAGTGCGGGGGATCCGCCCCCCACTGCGGTACCACCCACTGATTCCCGAAGAAGGTCCCAATTCCCGAGTCTCGGGTACTGGTTCCCGGAGGTAGGGCGCAGGCGCCCAAACTCTCGTCTCGGGATACCCTGTTCGGTCGTTCGAACCACCTGATCGCCCGCACGCGTTTGACCTGTTGTCGCCGGGGTGGTAGATGGCACCGTGGTTATGGGATCGTCATGGTCCGACATTGCCGCGGGAGTGCTAAACAAAATAGTAACGCACGCGGGTTAGGTAGCCGAGCCAAGGATATCGGGGTAGCGCCCCGGGGAATACGCGAATATAGAGCCGATACGTCCCGGGAGACACGTCGTAGAGAGCCGATACGGTAGGGGTGTACGCAGTATATAGCCGATAGGTAGAGAGGTTCGCAGGGGGTGCGGAATGTAGCCGATACAGGGCCCTGATTGGTGTTAGGTAAAAAAAAATGCACACAAAAGAAAAGTTACTAGGGCCTCAAAAGGCACCTATGACCCCGTCTTGCAAAATCGGGAACTGCTCGACCACGTGGAAGGGTGTGGGAGTATGCCAAAGGGTGACGGTTCCCACGGTCGGTATGAATACTCCAGGAGAAGCCTCGATCGAGATGGTATTGCTCGTATCGATCACCACTCCCTCCGCGATCACGTGCAGTTTTACGATGTTCACCCCGTAGGCCAAATCCACCATAAAATTGGCGAGGCCTCCGACCAGCTCTGGAGCTTGCAGCACCCAATTGCCGTCCCAAACCGGGGAGGAATTGATCGGCCCTAATTGAACCATTCGAACGGAACCGCCTCAGGATACCGAAACGGCAAGCGCGTATGTAGCCAAGTAGATTCGTATATAGCCGACACTATTCGCGGATAATCGCGGAAAAGGTCGCGGGTATTTAGCCGATATTACACGCGGATAATCGCTGGGAATGCAGTCGATAATCTTCGCGAGTTGTTGCTAATGATAATGATAGAGCCCGCAAGTCACGCGAGTCGTCGCTAACGATACAGCCGATAATTCACGCAAGTCGTTGCCGATGATAGAGCCGATAATATACGCGGAGAATCGCTAGTAATTCGCGAATCGCGAACCAAAGCCCACAATATCACTACCAATGCACGGTGAATCACTAACCTATTACCACTCACGTAAGGTAGTCAGAGAAGTCTGCTCGGTGTTGCTGCGCACTATTAACTGATGGCACAGCTCTCCGGCCACCGATATTAGACCCCTTGTCCAAGGCACGCGCAAGGAAAGGGAAGCGGGGGGAAGAAAGAAAAAAAAATTATTAACTCCGCCGAACTTGGCCCAGGAGGGGTGTTAATCCGACGTGCTCGTGGTCAACAATCGCCGCCTTTGTATTTCCCATAACAACGGCTTAAGCGCTTGTTTACTTCGCGAACAGGTATTCTGACCGAGCGGCACACAATGCGAGGTATGATACGCAGTAAAAAAAAACAAAGCGCTCGCTTGCTACGTGAGCTTCGGCGAAATTCTCTCGCCAAGCTAGGCGGTACGAGGAAAACAAAGTCCCGCACAAAAAAAAATATTGTTGTCGATCGAGTCACACCAAACGACCAAAGGAAGTGTTTACCTCTCTCGCTATTCAGTGGAGAGGATTAATATTGTAAGGTGCCCACCAACAGGCTACTAAAACTAAAAACACGAAATATTTACACCTCGCGCTTCACAGCAGCGAGGGATAATAATACAGAGGACAAAGGCAAGCGTGAGAACGATAAACCTGTAATTCCTCAAATCGAACAACAGAGGATTAACTCGCGCTAAGGGGAGGTCGCACGCGAATAAGCGGTTCCCCGCTTTGTTTGCGGATTAGGCTTAACGACAATCCATACTTCGACGAACTAGTCGTTTAAAAAAAAATAATAGTACGCTATCTTTCGACTCTAAAGTCGACAACAACAACGATATTTCTGGCAATCGCAACCTCAAGCTAATAATTGTCACTCGAGAGCCCCACGTTGGGCGCCATTTTGTAGCGAGAATTTTCACCTCTCGTACACTACGGCCCCAACTCTCCGAAAAATCCGCTCTCCCCGCTCGGTGCCGGTTCTCGGGGATCGAACCCACGACGAGATTACACATTATCAAGGGACTGACCGGGCATAGCCCCTCCCGCAGGGCAGGGTGGAGACCACTTCTTTACGCGCGATTTGGGCGCCAGGTACCTAAATACCACCGCTCGAAGAACGGCATTTTATTTTAATTCGCGGCAAATTACGGGAAGGACTAGGGGAAAGCGGGGAAAAAGGTAAGGCCGGCGAGACTCCGACTAGCTCAGCCCACCTGGGAGACACTGGTAGAGGGGGGTGGACGGGCGAGTGACCAAATACAATATAATAATCAAATGATTTATTCGACATTCGACAACATAATTTCAGCACAACCGTAGACAAAATTTGTTATAAATACCGGAGACAATCCAAAATCAATGTAGCCGAAAAGGATAACTATTGCCTGAATTAAATGTAGCCGAAAAGATAAACTATTGGCAAAATGAAATGTAGTCGACAGATAAACTAATGCCAAAATTAATTGTAGCCGAAAAAGGATAACTATTGCCTGAATTAAATGTAGCCGAAAAGATAAACTATTGCCAAAATTAAATGTAGCCGAAAAAGATAGACTATTGCCAAAATTAAATGTAGCCGGAAAAGATAAATTATTGCCAAAATTAAATGTAGCCGAAAAGATAGACTATTGCCAAAATTAAATGTAGCCGGAAAAGATAAATTATTGCCAAAATTAAATGTAGCCGAAAATTACATTGCCGAAAGTACCGGTAACCGAGACGAAATATGCGGCATTTACTACGACAAATAATAAACTCAAAAATATTCGAGAAAGATAAAGTCATGAAACAGTGTTGCGATTGCCAGATCAATTCTATCCTTTATATAGCCGATTCACCGTTACGCGGGACGCGAGAGAAAAGAAAAATACAAAGACAAAACGCTCGCTATAGCACAGCTAGTACGCCAGATAGCCGAGGTATTCGAGAAGGTTCTCGGCACGGGCCGCCCGATGTAAACACGGCGCGCCCGCGACCTTTACGCGCGAGATAGCCAACACGCGGCCGAACGGCCTAACGAACGCTAGACGACGCGCTAGCCGCCCCTTTGTCTCGCCGGATGAAATGTAGCCCATGAGTAGTAAGGGGTGCACTATGGAGACCCCCCACTCCCATCCCCACTCCTATCCCCACTCCTCGGGCCCGGTCGGACCGCGCCCGGTCGGACCGCGCCCGGAGGTGTGTGTGATAGAGAGGGGGGACGGGAGCGTGTGCGGAAGTCACCACAGTGCACCCCGGAAGAAATAAAAATTTTATTTAATTTATTTTTTTATTTATTTATATTTGTAATTATGATTTATAATATTTTTATATTTATATTTTTAAAGTTCTTCGCTGCTCCCGTGCGCGTTGAAGTTGTAAAACCTGTAAAACAAAAAAATTATTATCATATTATTATCATAACAAAAAATTATTATTATATAACCTACCGTCTATCTAGTGGGCTGGTCTTCATTTTCACCTCGATGCACCCAGCGACGGTCATCGAAGACAGGGACGCGGAGCGGCTCCTGCCCATCCCGCTCCCACATGACGTATTCAGTGGTGACAGCCGGCGACTGCACGCTGACATAATCAGCGTAGCGCAGCCGCCGGCGACGTCGATGCGTCCTCTCCTCCTCCTCTCCCGCGTATCTCACGCGTTCTGAAAAATAAATAAAATAAATAAAATAAATAAAATAAATAAAATAAATAAAATAAATAAAATAAATAAAATAAATAAAATAAATAAAATAAATAAAATAAATAAAATAAATAAAATAAATAAAATAAATAAAATAAATAAAATAAATAAAATAAATAAAATAAATAAAATAAATAAAATAAATAAAATAAATAAAATAAATAAAATAAATAAAATAAATAAAATAAATAAAATAAATAAAATAAATAAAATTAAATTTAAAAAAATTAAAAAGTACTAAAGGTGGGTTCGAACCGCGGACGTCTGGTCACTAGGCTCGACCGCTACCGCGTATACCACGGGTGGTGCTGCTTGAAAAGCGTGACACGAACGCGATACTAGCAACGTATATTACGCTTTATAAAATAAAATAAATAAAATAAATTCAAGCCGCGCTCGTGTCACGCTTTTCAAGCAGCACCACCCGTGGTAGACGCAGTAGCGGTCAGTGACCAGACGTCCGCGGTTCGAACCCACCTTTAGTACTTTTTTACCATTTTTTCTTTTTATCATTTAAAATAATGCTAAAATAAAAATGATTAAATAAAAGTATTTAAAATAACAGTAAAATAAAAATGGTAAAAAAAATAAAAATTAAAAAAAAAAATAAGTACTAAAGATGGGTTCGAACCGCGCACGTCTGGTCGCTAGGCTCGACCGCTACTGCGTATACCACGGGTGGTGCTGCTTGAAAAGCGTGACACGAACGAGATACTAGCAACGTATATGCTTAATAAATAAAATAAATAAAATAAATAAAATAAATAAAATAAATAAAATAAATAAAATAAATAAAATAAATAAAATAAATAAAATAAATAAAATAAATAAAATAAATAAAATAAATAAAATAAATAAAATAAATAAAACTTACGGATATTGTTCCGTGCCGGACGTGGACGCCGTTCCTCCTCGGGCTCCTGCTCCAAAGGCCCCGAAAGGGGTACGGCCGATACATCCTCGTTCGGTGCACTATTATAACACATTTTTTTATTTTTTTAAAAGATTTTAAAAAAAGATTTTTACGAAGCGATGTGTCGCCGGCACGTTCCCGCTGTGTACTGACGGCCGCTCTTATGAGATCATAGCCGCCGCCCAGTCTCGTGCTGATTCTGCAAAATCTGGAGGCTGTCACAGATATGCACACACACACGCACCCGTCACCGCTGTTGCCACGGCCTACAATTATTTTATTTTTATTTTATTTTTATTTTATTTTTATTTTATTTTTATTTTATTTTTATTTTATTTTTATTTTATTTTTATTTTATTTTTATTTTATTTTTATTTTATTTTTATTTTATTTTTATTTTATTTTTATTTTATTTTTATTTTATTTTTATTTTATTTTTATTTTATTTTTATTTTATTTTTATTTTATTTTTATTTTATTTTTATTTTATTTTTATTTTATTTTTATTTTATTTTTATTTTATTTTTATTTTATTTTTATTTTATTTTTATTTTATTTTTATTTTATTTTTATTTTATTTTTATTTTATTTTTATTTTATTTTTATTTTATTTTTATTTTATTTTTATTTTATTTTTATTTTATTTTTATTTTATTTTTATTTTATTTTTATTTTATTTTTATTTTATTTTTATTTTATTTTTATTTTATTTTTATTTTATTTTTATTTTATTTTTATTTTATTTTTATTTTATTTTTATTTTATTTTTATTTTATTTTTATTTTATTTTTATTTTATTTTTATTTTATTTTTATTTTATTTTTATTTTATTTTTATTTTATTTTTATTTTATTTTTATTTTATTTTTATTTTATTTTTATTTTATTTTTATTTTATTTTTATTTTATTTTTATTTTATTTTTATTTTATTTTTATTTTATTTTTATTTTATTTTTATTTTATTTTTATTTTATTTTTATTTTATTTTTATCACTCCTGTTTTATACAAAGCCCGCAGCACGAACAAGTTGACGCAGCCGTCGTGTATACTGCACCATGCAGCCTCCCGTATGTCGCGGATAATCACTGCTGCGAAGTATAACGCTACACAGAGGGCAGCGCAGCACTGCAGGCTGTTCTTCAAAAATGCTCTCCTCCAAGCATCGCTCCCAACTGTTGCACACTCGCGTTGACCATTCACATACGACGCACTTATCCATATGGGTCGTCGTGAATATTCGCACATCCATGGTTCGTTATAAAATTATAAAAATAAACGCGACGAAACACATGGTACGACGTCTCAAGACGAACTGAATATTAAATACATGCTCGCGAGGAAGATCCGTCTAATTGCCGAGCGTAGATCTGCGAATGCACCGTCAGCACTATTGCAGGTGTTCCTCGAGGTCCGGCGTGGTCGATGAAAAAAATTATTATTTCAACTTCACTTACAATATTTAATAGAATTTTAAACGAACTATTATTTTAACCTCACATGAAATATTTAATATACGGAAATTAAATAACGATGAGTCGCTCGTTGTATTGTATGGAGCGAGCTCCGCGGCACGTGCCCTGAGCGCGAGCCGCTCACTCCCCCCTGAACGCACGGGGACATGCATGCTGTGAGCGCGGCGGCACGCGCCTCAGAGTCGCACGCCGCGAGTCTGTCAATGCATCGTCAGCAATATTCCAGGTGTTCTCCAGGCTCACTGCCGAACGTGGTGGAATGCATGTCGCATTGACCATGAACGAATTCGGAGAACAGAATGATGCAATTTTATCGGTCGTGAAATAAATATCATTTAGGTTAAATAAATGTTTCATTTTAATTTAGTACAATATACGCGAGAAATTGTATCTACTCTTACGTGATTGATGTTTTGTTCCGTCTATAATTTATCACTGAAGATTTTTTTCATCGGCAACGTCAAAGAATTTTTTCACGTGGCAGAAATTTTTCTTATCGAACGCCCAAGAATTTTTTTCATCGAATGTCAGTTTTTCGATTTTTTAATAACCGAACACTTTTCCGATTTTTCATCACCGACAATTTTCTCATTAGAGGATTCGTTTTCATCGACGAACGTTATCTCATCAAAGAATTTTTTTCATCAAAGATTTTTTCTCATTAAGGTATTTTTTTCATAATAGAGTTTCTCTCATCAAAAAATTTTTCTCATCAAAGAATTTTTCTCATCAAAGAATTTTTCTCATCAAAGAATTTTTCTCATCAAAGAATTTTTCTCATCAAAGAATTTTTCTCATCGAACCATTTTCTCATCGAACCATTTTTCTCATCGAACCATTTTTCTCATCAAAGAATTTTTCTCATCGAACCATTTTTCTCATCGAACCATTTTTCTCATCAAAGTATTTTTCTCATCAAAGAATTTTTCTCATCGAACCATTTTTCTCATCGAACCATTTTTCTCATCAAAGAATTTTTCTCATCAAAGAATTTTTTGCATCAAAGAATTTTTTGCATCAAAGAATTTTTGCATCAAAGAATTTTTTGCATCAAAGAATTTTTTGCATCAAAGAATTTTTTGCATCAAAGAATTTTTTGCATCAAAGAATTTTTTGCATCAAAGAATTTTTTGCATCAAAGAATTTTTTGCATCAAAGAATTTTTTGCATCAAAGAATTTTTTGCATCAAAGAATTTTTTGCATCAAAGAATTTTTTGCATCAAAGAATTTTTTGCATCAAAGAATTTTTTGCATCAGAGAATTTTTTGCATCAAAGAATTTTTTGCATCAAAGAATTTTTTGCATCAAAGAATTTTTTGCATCAAAGAATTTTTTGCATCAAAGAATTTTTTGCATCAAAGAATTTTTTGCATCAAAGAATTTTTTGCATCAAAGAATTTTTTGCATCAAAGAATTTTTTGCATCAAAGAATTTTTTGCATCAAAGAATTTTTTGCATCAAAGAATTTATTGCATCAAAGAATTTTTTGCATCAAAGAATTTTTTGCATCAAAGAATTTTTTGCATCAAAGAATTTTTTGCATCAAAGAATTTTTTGCATCAAAGAATTTTTTGCATCAAAGAATTTTTTGCATCAAAGAACTTTTTGCATCAAAGAATTTTTTGCATCAAAGAATTTTTTGCATCAAAGAATTTTTTGCATCAAAGAATTTTTTGCCACTTTTATTCAATGCTTCATGAAAACATGTAAATTTTTAAAAAATTATTGACCATCTAGAACGCAAGTTTTTGCGATTTTCGAAAAAGTCCTTATGCACGGCGTCTCCTATCTATCGTGCAAATTTGATTACTTTCTCAATCACCGTAAATAATTCCTTCTTACGATTTCAATAATTTTTGTACATTAGTTGGATGTTTAACGATCCTTCTCGAAAAATTGTACGGCAATTCACCATCTAGTTACGGAGATAAAAATAGTAAAGATTGTTTTATATTGCTCCTGACGCTGGTACGACGCGCAGCAGTGGGCAGCCCCCGCCGCGCACACCATGCGACCTATCCCCTCCACACCTATCCCCCTATTCCCCCCCTATCGGGCGATAACTACCTTAAGCACTTTATGCATCCGATCGGACATAGCTAGCTAGGTTGGCGCCAGACTTAAGTTCTGGTTCCCGTATGGGAGCGTGGGTTCGAACCCCACACCTGGCATATTTTCTGCAACAACGACCGACCTGTCCTGAAATTCATAAAAATTCAATCCACACTTCGTACCGACGTCAATGCACACTTCGTCCCGACGTGGGCCTGTCCTCGTAACGGATGGTGACCATCCATGCGCACGTGTGTCTTCGCAAATGTCACTGATTTACCCTCGATAAATAGCCGTTCTTTCGTTCGTTCGTTCGTTCGTTCGTTCGTTCGTTCGTTCGTTCGTTCGTTCGTTCGTTCGTTCGTTCGTTCGTTCGTTCGTTCGTTCGTTCGTTCGTTCGTTCGTTCGTTCGTTCGTTCGTTCGTTCGTTCGTTCGTTCGTTCGTTCGTTCGTTCGTTCGTTCGTTCGTTCGTTCGTTCGTTCGTTCGTTCGTTCGTTCGTTCGTTCGTTCGTTCGTTCGTTCGTTCGTTCGTTCGTTCGTTCGTTCGTTCGTTCGTTCGTTCGTTCGTTCGTTCGTTCGTTCGTTCGTTCGTTCGTTCGTTCGTTCGTTCGTTCGTTCGTTCGTTCGTTCGTTCGTTCGTTCGTTCGTTCGTTCGTTCGTTCGTTCGTTCGTTCGTTCGTTCGTTCGTTCGTTCGTTCGTTCGTTCGTTCGTCCGTACGTCCGTTCGTCCGTTCGTCCGTTCGTCCGTTCGTCCGTCCGTCCGTCCGTCCGTCCGTCCGTCCGTCCGTCCGTCCGTCCGTCCGTCCGTCCGTCCGTCCGTCCGTCCGTCCGTCCGTCCGTCCGTCCGTCCGTCCGTCCGTCCGTCCGTCCGTCCGTCCGTCCGTCCGTCCGTCCGTCCGTCCGTCCGTCCGTCCGTCCGTCCGTCCGTCCGTCCGTCCGTCCGTCCGTCCGTCCGTCCGTCCGTCCGTCCGTCCGTCCGTCCGTCCGTCCGTCCGTCCGTCCGTCCGTCCGTCCGTCCGTCCGTCCGTCCGTCCGTCCGTCCGTCCGTCCGTCCGTCCGTCCGTCCGTCCGTCCGTCCGTCCGTCCGTCCGTCCGTCCGTCCGTCCGTCCGTCCGTCCGTCCGTCCGTCCGTCCGTCCGTCCGTCCGTCCGTCCGTCCGTCCGTCCGTCCGTCCGTCCGTCCGTCCGTCCGTCCGTCCGTCCGTCCGTCCGTCCGTCCGTCCGTCCGTCCGTCCGTCCGTCCGTCCGTCCGTCCGTCCGTCCGTCCGTCCGTCCGTCCGTCCGTCCGTCCGTCCGTCCGTCCGTCCGTCCGTCCGTCCGTCCGTCCGTCCGTCCGTCCGTCCGTCCGTCCGTCCGTCCGTCCGTCCGTCCGTCCGTCCGTCCGTCCGTCCGTCCGTCCGTCCGTCCGTCCGTCCGTCCGTCCGTCCGTCCGTCCGTCCGTCCGTCCGTCCGTCCGTCCGTCCGTCCGTCCGTCCGTCCGTCCGTCCGTCCGTCCGTCCGTCCGTCCGTCCGTCCGTCCGTCCGTCCGTCCGTCCGTCCGTCCGTCCGTCCGTCCGTCCGTCCGTCCGTCCGTCCGTCCGTCCGTCCGTCCGTCCGTCCGTCCGTCCGTCCGTCCGTCCGTCCGTCCGTCCGTCCGTCCGTCCGTCCGTCCGTCCGTCCGTCCGTCCGTCCGTCCGTCCGTCCGTCCGTCCGTCCGTCCGTCCGTCCGTCCGTCCGTCCGTCCGTCCGTCCGTCCGTCCGTCCGTCCGTCCGTCCGTCCGTCCGTCCGTCCGTCCGTCCGTCCGTCCGTCCGTCCGTCCGTCCGTCCGTCCGTCCGTCCGTCCGTCCGTCCGTCCGTCCGTCCGTCCGTCCGTCCGTCCGTCCGTCCGTCCGTCCGTCCGTCCGTCCGTCCGTCCGTCCGTCCGTCCGTCCGTCCGTCCGTCCGTCCGTCCGTCCGTCCGTCCGTCCGTCCGTCCGTCCGTCCGTCCGTCCGTCCGTCCGTCCGTCCGTCCGTCCGTCCGTCCGTCCGTCCGTCCGTCCGTCCGTCCGTCCGTCCGTCCGTCCGTCCGTCCGTCCGTCCGTCCGTCCGTCCGTCCGTCCGTCCGTCCGTCCGTCCGTCCGTCCGTCCGTCCGTCCGTCCGTCCGTCCGTCCGTCCGTCCGTCCGTCCGTCCGTCCGTCCGTCCGTCCGTCCGTCCGTCCGTCCGTCCGTCCGTCCGTCCGTCCGTCCGTCCGTCCGTCCGTCCGTCCGTCCGTCCGTCCGTCCGTCCGTCCGTCCGTCCGTCCGTCCGTCCGTCCGTCCGTCCGTCCGTCCGTCCGTCCGTCCGTCCGTCCGTCCGTCCGTCCGTCCGTCCGTCCGTCCGTCCGCCCGTCCGCCCGTCCGCCCGTCCGTCCGTCCGCCGTCCGTCCGTCCGTCCGTCCGCCCGTCCGCCCGTCCGCCCGTCCGCCCGTCCGCCCGTCCGTCCGTCCGCCCGTCCGCCCGTCCGCCCGTCCGCCCGTCCGCCCGTCCGTCCGTCCGTCCGTCCGTCCGTCCGTCCGTCCGTCCGTCCGTCCGTCTGTCCGTCCGCCCGTCCGCCCGTCCGTCCGTCCGTCCGTCCGTCCGTCCGTCCGTCCGTCCGTCCGTCCGTCCGTCCGTCCGTCCGTTCGTCCGTCCGTCCGTCCGTCCGTCCGTCCGTCCGTCCGTCCGTCCGTCCGTCCGTCCGTCCGTCCGTCCGTCCGTCCGTCCGTCCGTTCGTTCGGTCGTCCGTTCGTCCGTTCGTCCGTTCGTCCGTTCGTCCGTTCGTCCGTTCGTCCGTTCGTCCGTTCGTCCGTTCGTCCGTTCGTCCGTTCGTCCGTTCGTCCGTTCGTCCGTTCGTCCGTTCGTCCGTTCGTCCGTTCGTCCGTTCGTCCGTTCGTCCGTTCGTCCGTTCGTCCGTTCGTCCGTTCGTCCGTTCGTCCGTTCGTCCGTTCGTCCGTTCGTCCGTTCGTCCGTTCGTCCGTTCGTCCGTTCGTCCGTTCGTCCGTTCGTCCGTTCGTCCGTTCGTCCGTTCGTCCGTTCGTCCGTTCGTCCGTTCGTCCGTTCGTCCGTTCGTCCGTTCGTCCGTTCGTCCGTTCGTCCGTTCGTCCGTTCGTCCGTTCGTCCGTTCGTCCGTTCGTCCGTTCGTCCGTTCGTCCGTTCGTCCGTTCGTCCGTTCGTCCGTTCGTCCGTTCGTCCGTTCGTCCGTTCGTCCGTTCGTCCGTTCGTCCGTTCGTCCGTTCGTCCGTTCGTCCGTTCGTCCGTTCGTCCGTTCGTCCGTTCGTCCGTTCGTCCGTTCGTCCGTTCGTCCGTTCGTCCGTTCGTCCGTTCGTCCGTTCGTCCGTTCGTCCGTTCGTCCGTTCGTCCGTTCGTCCGTTCGTCCGTTCGTCCGTTCGTCCGTTCGTCCGTTCGTCCGTTCGTCCGTTCGTCCGTTCGTCCGTTCGTCCGTTCGTCCGTTCGTCCGTTCGTCCGTTCGTCCGTTCGTCCGTTCGTCCGTTCGTCCGTTCGTCCGTTCGTCCGTTCGTCCGTTCGTCCGTTCGTCCGTTCGTCCGTTCGTCCGTTCGTCCGTTCGTCCGTTCGTCCGTTCGTCCGTTCGTCCGTTCGTCCGTTCGTCCGTTCGTCCGTTCGTCCGTTCGTCCGTTCGTCCGTTCGTCCGTTCGTCCGTTCGTCCGTTCGTCCGTTCGTCCGTTCGTCCGTTCGTCCGTTCGTCCGTTCGTCCGTTCGTCCGTTCGTCCGTTCGTCCGTTCGTCCGTTCGTCCGTTCGTCCGTTCGTCCGTTCGTCCGTTCGTCCGTTCGTCCGTTCGTCCGTTCGTCCGTTCGTCCGTTCGTCCGTTCGTCCGTTCGTCCGTTCGTCCGTTCGTCCGTTCGTCCGTTCGTCCGTTCGTCCGTTCGTCCGTTCGTCCGTTCGTCCGTTCGTCCGTTCGTCCGTTCGTCCGTTCGTCCGTTCGTCCGTTCGTCCGTTCGTCCGTTCGTCCGTTCGTCCGTTCGTCCGTTCGTCCGTTCGTCCGTTCGTCCGTTCGTCCGTTCGTCCGTTCGTCCGTTCGTCCGTTCGTCCGTTCGTCCGTTCGTCCGTTCGTCCGTTCGTCCGTTCGTCCGTTCGTCCGTTCGTCCGTTCGTCCGTTCGTCCGTTCGTCCGTTCGTCCGTTCGTCCGTTCGTCCGTTCGTCCGTTCGTCCGTTCGTCCGTTCGTCCGTTCGTCCGTTCGTCCGTTCGTCCGTTCGTCCGTTCGTCCGTTCGTCCGTTCGTCCGTTCGTCCGTTCGTCCGTCCGTCCGTTCGTCCGTTCGTCCGTTCGTCCGTTCGTCCGTTCGTCCGTTCGTCCGTTCGTCCGTTCGTCCGTTCGTCCGTTCGTCCGTTCGTCCGTTCGTCCGTTCGTCCGTTCGTCCGTTCGTCCGTTCGTCCGTTCGTCCGTTCGTCCGTTCGTCCGTTCGTCCGTTCGTCCGTTCGTCCGTTCGTCCGTTCGTCCGTTCGTCCGTTCGTCCGTTCGTCCGTTCGTCCGTTCGTCCGTTCGTCCGTTCGTCCGTTCGTCCGTTCGTCCGTTCGTCCGTTCGTCCGTTCGTCCGTTCGTCCGTTCGTCCGTTCGTCCGTTCGTCCGTTCGTCCGTTCGTCCGTTCGTCCGTTCGTCCGTTCGTCCGTTCGTCCGTTCGTCCGTTCGTCCGTTCGTCCGTTCGTCCGTTCGTCCGTTCGTCCGTTCGTCCGTTCGTCCGTTCGTCCGTTCGTCCGTTCGTCCGTTCGTCCGTTCGTCCGTTCGTCCGTTCGTCCGTTCGTCCGTTCGTCCGTTCGTCCGTTCGTCCGTTCGTCCGTTCGTCCGTTCGTCCGTTCGTCCGTTCGTCCGTTCGTCCGTTCGTCCGTTCGTCCGTTCGTCCGTTCGTCCGTTCGTCCGTTCGTCCGTTCGTCCGTTCGTCCGTTCGTCCGTTCGTCCGTTCGTCCGTTCGTCCGTTCGTCCGTTCGTCCGTTCGTCCGTTCGTCCGTTCGTCCGTTCGTCCGTTCGTCCGTTCGTCCGTTCGTCCGTTCGTCCGTTCGTCCGTTCGTCCGTTCGTCCGTTCGTCCGTTCGTCCGTTCGTCCGTTCGTCCGTTCGTCCGTTCGTCCGTTCGTCCGTTCGTCCGTTCGTCCGTTCGTCCGTTCGTCCGTTCGTCCGTTCGTCCGTTCGTCCGTTCGTCCGTTCGTCCGTTCGTCCGTTCGTCCGTTCGTCCGTTCGTCCGTTCGTCCGTTCGTCCGTTCGTCCGTTCGTCCGTTCGTCCGTTCGTCCGTTCGTCCGTTCGTCCGTTCGTCCGTTCGTCCGTTCGTCCGTTCGTCCGTTCGTCCGTTCGTCCGTTCGTCCGTTCGTCCGTTCGTCCGTTCGTCCGTTCGTCCGTTCGTCCGTTCGTCCGTTCGTCCGTTCGTCCGTTCGTCCGTTCGTCCGTTCGTCCGTTCGTCCGTTCGTCCGTTCGTCCGTTCGTCCGTTCGTCCGTTCGTCCGTTCGTCCGTTCGTCCGTTCGTCCGTTCGTCCGTTCGTCCGTTCGTCCGTTCGTCCGTTCGTCCGTTCGTCCGTTCGTCCGTTCGTCCGTTCGTCCGTTCGTCCGTTCGTCCGTTCGTCCGTTCGTCCGTTCGTCCGTTCGTCCGTTCGTCCGTTCGTCCGTTCGTCCGTTCGTCCGTTCGTCCGTTCGTCCGTTCGTCCGTTCGTCCGTTCGTCCGTTCGTCCGTTCGTCCGTTCGTCCGTTCGTCCGTTCGTCCGTTCGTCCGTTCGTCCGTTCGTCCGTTCGTCCGTTCGTCCGTTCGTCCGTTCGTCCGTTCGTCCGTTCGTCCGTTCGTCCGTTCGTCCGTTCGTCCGTTCGTCCGTTCGTCCGTTCGTCCGTTCGTCCGTTCGTCCGTTCGTCCGTTCGTCCGTTCGTCCGTTCGTCCGTTCGTCCGTTCGTCCGTTCGTCCGTTCGTCCGTTCGTCCGTTCGTCCGTTCGTCCGTTCGTCCGTTCGTCCGTTCGTCCGTTCGTCCGTTCGTCCGTTCGTCCGTTCGTCCGTTCGTCCGTTCGTCCGTTCGTCCGTTCGTCCGTTCGTCCGTTCGTCCGTTCGTCCGTTCGTCCGTTCGTCCGTTCGTCCGTTCGTCCGTTCGTCCGTTCGTCCGTTCGTCCGTTCGTCCGTTCGTCCGTTCGTCCGTTCGTCCGTTCGTCCGTTCGTCCGTTCGTCCGTTCGTCCGTTCGTCCGTTCGTCCGTTCGTCCGTTCGTCCGTTCGTCCGTTCGTCCGTTCGTCCGTTCGTCCGTTCGTCCGTTCGTCCGTTCGTCCGTTCGTCCGTTCGTCCGTTCGTCCGTTCGTCCGTTCGTCCGTTCGTCCGTTCGTCCGTTCGTCCGTTCGTCCGTTCGTCCGTTCGTCCGTTCGTCCGTTCGTCCGTTCGTCCGTTCGTCCGTTCGTCCGTTCGTCCGTTCGTCCGTTCGTCCGTTCGTCCGTTCGTCCGTTCGTCCGTTCGTCCGTTCGTCCGTTCGTCCGTTCGTCCGTTCGTCCGTTCGTCCGTTCGTCCGTTCGTCCGTTCGTCCGTTCGTCCGTTCGTCCGTTCGTCCGTTCGTCCGTTCGTCCGTTCGTCCGTTCGTCCGTTCGTCCGTTCGTCCGTTCGTCCGTTCGTCCGTTCGTCCGTTCGTCCGTTCGTCCGTTCGTCCGTTCGTCCGTTCGTCCGTTCGTCCGTTCGTCCGTTCGTCCGTTCGTCCGTTCGTCCGTTCGTCCGTTCGTCCGTTCGTCCGTTCGTCCGTTCGTCCGTTCGTCCGTTCGTCCGTTCGTCCGTTCGTCCGTTCGTCCGTTCGTCCGTTCGTCCGTTCGTCCGTTCGTCCGTTCGTCCGTTCGTCCGTTCGTCCGTTCGTCCGTTCGTCCGTTCGTCCGTTCGTCCGTTCGTCCGTTCGTCCGTTCGTCCGTTCGTCCGTTCGTCCGTTCGTCCGTTCGTCCGTTCGTCCGTTCGTCCGTTCGTCCGTTCGTCCGTTCGTCCGTTCGTCCGTTCGTCCGTTCGTCCGTTCGTCCGTTCGTCCGTTCGTCCGTTCGTCCGTTCGTCCGTTCGTCCGTTCGTCCGTTCGTCCGTTCGTCCGTTCGTCCGTTCGTCCGTTCGTCCGTTCGTCCGTTCGTCCGTTCGTCCGTTCGTCCGTTCGTCCGTTCGTCCGTTCGTCCGTTCGTCCGTTCGTCCGTTCGTCCGTTCGTCCGTTCGTCCGTTCGTCCGTTCGTCCGTTCGTCCGTTCGTCCGTTCGTCCGTTCGTCCGTTCGTCCGTTCGTCCGTTCGTCCGTTCGTCCGTTCGTCCGTTCGTCCGTTCGTCCGTTCGTCCGTTCGTCCGTTCGTCCGTTCGTCCGTTCGTCCGTTCGTCCGTTCGTCCGTTCGTCCGTTCGTCCGTTCGTCCGTTCGTCCGTTCGTCCGTTCGTCCGTTCGTCCGTTCGTCCGTTCGTCCGTTCGTCCGTTCGTCCGTTCGTCCGTTCGTCCGTTCGTCCGTTCGTCCGTTCGTCCGTTCGTCCGTTCGTCCGTTCGTCCGTTCGTCCGTTCGTCCGTTCGTCCGTTCGTCCGTTCGTCCGTTCGTCCGTTCGTCCGTTCGTCCGTTCGTCCGTTCGTCCGTTCGTCCGTTCGTCCGTTCGTCCGTTCGTCCGTTCGTCCGTTCGTCCGTTCGTCCGTTCGTCCGTTCGTCCGTTCGTCCGTTCGTCCGTTCGTCCGTTCGTCCGTTCGTCCGTTCGTCCGTTCGTCCGTTCGTCCGTTCGTCCGTTCGTCCGTTCGTCCGTTCGTCCGTTCGTCCGTTCGTCCGTTCGTCCGTTCGTCCGTTCGTCCGTTCGTCCGTTCGTCCGTTCGTCCGTTCGTCCGTTCGTCCGTTCGTCCGTTCGTCCGTTCGTCCGTTCGTCCGTTCGTCCGTTCGTCCGTTCGTCCGTTCGTCCGTTCGTCCGTTCGTCCGTTCGTCCGTTCGTCCGTTCGTCCGTTCGTCCGTTCGTCCGTTCGTCCGTTCGTCCGTTCGTCCGTTCGTCCGTTCGTCCGTTCGTCCGTTCGTCCGTTCGTCCGTTCGTCCGTTCGTCCGTTCGTCCGTTCGTCCGTTCGTCCGTTCGTCCGTTCGTCCGTTCGTCCGTTCGTCCGTTCGTCCGTTCGTCCGTTCGTCCGTTCGTCCGTTCGTCCGTTCGTCCGTTCGTCCGTTCGTCCGTTCGTCCGTTCGTCCGTTCGTCCGTTCGTCCGTTCGTCCGTTCGTCCGTTCGTCCGTTCGTCCGTTCGTCCGTTCGTCCGTTCGTCCGTTCGTCCGTTCGTCCGTTCGTCCGTTCGTCCGTTCGTCCGTTCGTCCGTTCGTCCGTTCGTCCGTTCGTCCGTTCGTCCGTTCGTCCGTTCGTCCGTTCGTCCGTTCGTCCGTTCGTCCGTTCGTCCGTTCGTCCGTTCGTCCGTTCGTCCGTTCGTCCGTTCGTCCGTTCGTCCGTTCGTCCGTTCGTCCGTTCGTCCGTTCGTCCGTTCGTCCGTTCGTCCGTTCGTCCGTTCGTCCGTTCGTCCGTTCGTCCGTTCGTCCGTTCGTCCGTTCGTCCGTTCGTCCGTTCGTCCGTTCGTCCGTTCGTCCGTTCGTCCGTTCGTCCGTTCGTCCGTTCGTCCGTTCGTCCGTTCGTCCGTTCGTCCGTTCGTCCGTTCGTCCGTTCGTCCGTTCGTCCGTTCGTCCGTTCGTCCGTTCGTCCGTTCGTCCGTTCGTCCGTTCGTCCGTTCGTCCGTTCGTCCGTTCGTCCGTTCGTCCGTTCGTCCGTTCGTCCGTTCGTCCGTTCGTCCGTTCGTCCGTTCGTCCGTTCGTCCGTTCGTCCGTTCGTCCGTTCGTCCGTTCGTCCGTTCGTCCGTTCGTCCGTTCGTCCGTTCGTCCGTTCGTCCGTTCGTCCGTTCGTCCGTTCGTCCGTTCGTCCGTTCGTCCGTTCGTCCGTTCGTCCGTTCGTCCGTTCGTCCGTTCGTCCGTTCGTCCGTTCGTCCGTTCGTCCGTTCGTCCGTTCGTCCGTTCGTCCGTTCGTCCGTTCGTCCGTTCGTCCGTTCGTCCGTTCGTCCGTTCGTCCGTTCGTCCGTTCGTCCGTTCGTCCGTTCGTCCGTTCGTCCGTTCGTCCGTTCGTCCGTTCGTCCGTTCGTCCGTTCGTCCGTTCGTCCGTTCGTCCGTTCGTCCGTTCGTCCGTTCGTCCGTTCGTCCGTTCGTCCGTTCGTCCGTTCGTCCGTTCGTCCGTTCGTCCGTTCGTCCGTTCGTCCGTTCGTCCGTTCGTCCGTTCGTCCGTTCGTCCGTTCGTCCGTTCGTCCGTTCGTCCGTTCGTCCGTTCGTCCGTTCGTCCGTTCGTCCGTTCGTCCGTTCGTCCGTTCGTCCGTTCGTCCGTTCGTCCGTTCGTCCGTTCGTCCGTTCGTCCGTTCGTCCGTTCGTCCGTTCGTCCGTTCGTCCGTTCGTCCGTTCGTCCGTTCGTCCGTTCGTCCGTTCGTCCGTTCGTCCGTTCGTCCGTTCGTCCGTTCGTCCGTTCGTCCGTTCGTCCGTTCGTCCGTTCGTCCGTTCGTCCGTTCGTCCGTTCGTCCGTTCGTCCGTTCGTCCGTTCGTCCGTTCGTCCGTTCGTCCGTTCGTCCGTTCGTCCGTTCGTCCGTTCGTCCGTTCGTCCGTTCGTCCGTTCGTCCGTTCGTCCGTTCGTCCGTTCGTCCGTTCGTCCGTTCGTCCGTTCGTCCGTTCGTCCGTTCGTCCGTTCGTCCGTTCGTCCGTTCGTCCGTTCGTCCGTTCGTCCGTTCGTCCGTTCGTCCGTTCGTCCGTTCGTCCGTTCGTCCGTTCGTCCGTTCGTCCGTTCGTCCGTTCGTCCGTTCGTCCGTTCGTCCGTTCGTCCGTTCGTCCGTTCGTCCGTTCGTCCGTTCGTCCGTTCGTCCGTTCGTCCGTTCGTCCGTTCGTCCGTTCGTCCGTTCGTCCGTTCGTCCGTTCGTCCGTTCGTCCGTTCGTCCGTTCGTCCGTTCGTCCGTTCGTCCGTTCGTCCGTTCGTCCGTTCGTCCGTTCGTCCGTTCGTCCGTTCGTCCGTTCGTCCGTTCGTCCGTTCGTCCGTTCGTCCGTTCGTCCGTTCGTCCGTTCGTCCGTTCGTCCGTTCGTCCGTTCGTCCGTTCGTCCGTTCGTCCGTTCGTCCGTTCGTCCGTTCGTCCGTTCGTCCGTTCGTCCGTTCGTCCGTTCGTCCGTTCGTCCGTTCGTCCGTTCGTCCGTTCGTCCGTTCGTCCGTTCGTCCGTTCGTCCGTTCGTCCGTTCGTCCGTTCGTCCGTTCGTCCGTTCGTCCGTTCGTCCGTTCGTCCGTTCGTCCGTTCGTCCGTTCGTCCGTTCGTCCGTTCGTCCGTTCGTCCGTTCGTCCGTTCGTCCGTTCGTCCGTTCGTCCGTTCGTCCGTTCGTCCGTTCGTCCGTTCGTCCGTTCGTCCGTTCGTCCGTTCGTCCGTTCGTCCGTTCGTCCGTTCGTCCGTTCGTCCGTTCGTCCGTTCGTCCGTTCGTCCGTTCGTCCGTTCGTCCGTTCGTCCGTTCGTCCGTTCGTCCGTTCGTCCGTTCGTCCGTTCGTCCGTTCGTCCGTTCGTCCGTTCGTCCGTTCGTCCGTTCGTCCGTTCGTCCGTTCGTCCGTTCGTCCGTTCGTCCGTTCGTCCGTTCGTCCGTTCGTCCGTTCGTCCGTTCGTCCGTTCGTCCGTTCGTCCGTTCGTCCGTTCGTCCGTTCGTCCGTTCGTCCGTTCGTCCGTTCGTCCGTTCGTCCGTTCGTCCGTTCGTCCGTTCGTCCGTTCGTCCGTTCGTCCGTTCGTCCGTTCGTCCGTTCGTCCGTTCGTCCGTTCGTCCGTTCGTCCGTTCGTCCGTTCGTCCGTTCGTCCGTTCGTCCGTTCGTCCGTTCGTCCGTTCGTCCGTTCGTCCGTTCGTCCGTTCGTCCGTTCGTCCGTTCGTCCGTTCGTCCGTTCGTCCGTTCGTCCGTTCGTCCGTTCGTCCGTTCGTCCGTTCGTCCGTTCGTCCGTTCGTCCGTTCGTCCGTTCGTCCGTTCGTCCGTTCGTCCGTTCGTCCGTTCGTCCGTTCGTCCGTTCGTCCGTTCGTCCGTTCGTCCGTTCGTCCGTTCGTCCGTTCGTCCGTTCGTCCGTTCGTCCGTTCGTCCGTTCGTCCGTTCGTCCGTTCGTCCGTTCGTCCGTTCGTCCGTTCGTCCGTTCGTCCGTTCGTCCGTTCGTCCGTTCGTCCGTTCGTCCGTTCGTCCGTTCGTCCGTTCGTCCGTTCGTCCGTTCGTCCGTTCGTCCGTTCGTCCGTTCGTCCGTTCGTCCGTTCGTCCGTTCGTCCGTTCGTCCGTTCGTCCGTTCGTCCGTTCGTCCGTTCGTCCGTTCGTCCGTTCGTCCGTTCGTCCGTTCGTCCGTTCGTCCGTTCGTCCGTTCGTCCGTTCGTCCGTTCGTCCGTTCGTCCGTTCGTCCGTTCGTCCGTTCGTCCGTTCGTCCGTTCGTCCGTTCGTCCGTTCGTCCGTTCGTCCGTTCGTCCGTTCGTCCGTTCGTCCGTTCGTCCGTTCGTCCGTTCGTCCGTTCGTCCGTTCGTCCGTTCGTCCGTTCGTCCGTTCGTCCGTTCGTCCGTTCGTCCGTTCGTCCGTTCGTCCGTTCGTCCGTTCGTCCGTTCGTCCGTTCGTCCGTTCGTCCGTTCGTCCGTTCGTCCGTTCGTCCGTTCGTCCGTTCGTCCGTTCGTCCGTTCGTCCGTTCGTCCGTTCGTCCGTTCGTCCGTTCGTCCGTTCGTCCGTTCGTCCGTTCGTCCGTTCGTCCGTTCGTCCGTTCGTCCGTTCGTCCGTTCGTCCGTTCGTCCGTTCGTCCGTTCGTCCGTTCGTCCGTTCGTCCGTTCGTCCGTTCGTCCGTTCGTCCGTTCGTCCGTTCGTCCGTTCGTCCGTTCGTCCGTTCGTCCGTTCGTCCGTTCGTCCGATCGTCCGTTCGTCCGTTCGTCCGTTCGTCCGTTCGTCCGTTCGTCCGTTCGTCCGTTCGTCCGTTCGTCCGTTCGTCCGTTCGTCCGTTCGTCCGTTCGTCCGTTCGTCCGTTCGTCCGTTCGTCCGTTCGTCCGTTCGTCCGTTCGTCCGTTCGTCCGTTCGTCCGTTCGTCCGTTCGTCCGTTCGTCCGTTCGTCCGTTCGTCCGTTCGTCCGTTCGTCCGTTCGTCCGATCGTCCGTTCGTCCGTTCGTCCGTTCGTCCGTTCGTCCGTTCGTCCGTTCGTCCGTTCGTCCGTTCGTCCGTTCGTCCGTTCGTCCGTTCGTCCGTTCGTCCGTTCGTCCGTTCGTCCGTTCGTCCGTTCGTCCGTTCGTCCGTTCGTCCGTTCGTCCGTTCGTCCGTTCGTCCGTTCGTCCGTTCGTCCGTTCGTCCGTTCGTCCGTTCGTCCGTTCGTCCGTTCGTCCGTTCGTCCGTTCGTCCGTTCGTCCGTTCGTCCGTTCGTCCGTTCGTCCGTTCGTCCGTTCGTCCGTTCGTCCGTTCGTCCGTTCGTCCGTTCGTCCGTTCGTCCGTTCGTCCGTTCGTCCGTTCGTCCGTTCGTCCGTTCGTCCGTTCGTCCGTTCGTCCGTTCGTCCGTTCGTCCGTTCGTCCGTTCGTCCGTTCGTCCGTTCGTCCGTTCGACGAACGAACGAACGAACGAACGAACGAACGAACGAACGAACGAACGAACGAACGAACGAACGAACGAACGAACGAACGAACGAACGAACGAACGAACGAACGAACGAACGAACGAACGAACGAACGAACGAACGAACGAACGAACGAACGAACGAACGAACGAACGAACGAACGAACGAAAGAACGGCTATTTATCGAGGGTAAATCAGTGACATTTGCGAAGACACACGTGCGCATGGATGGTCACCATCCGTTACGAGGACAGGCCCACGTCGGGACGAAGTGTGCATTGACGTCGGTACGAAGTGTGGATTGAATTTTTATGAATTTCAGGACAGGTCGGTCGTTGTTGCAGAAAATATGCCAGGTGTGGGGTTCGAACCCACGCTCCCATACGGGAAGCAGAACTTAAGTCTGGCGCCAACCTAGCTAGCTATGTCCGATCGGATGCATAAAGTGCTTAAGGTAGTTATCGCCCGATAGGGGGGGAATAGGGGGATAGGTGTGGAGGGGATAGGTCGCATGGTGTGCGCGGCGGGGGCTGCCCACTGCTGCGCGTCGTACCAGCGTCAGGAGCAATATAAAACAATCTTTACTATTTTTATCTCCGTAACTAAATGGTGAATTGCCGTACAATTTTTCGAGAAGGATCGTTAAACATCCAACTAATGTACAAAAATTATTGAAATCGTAAGAAGGAATTATTTACGGTGATTGAGAAAGTAATCAAATTTGCACGATAGATAGGAGACGCCGTGCATAAGGACTTTTTCGAAAATCGCAAAAACTTGCGTTCTAGATGGTCAATAATTTTTTAAAAATTTACATGTTTTCATGAAGCATTGAATAAAAGTGGCAAAAAATTCTTTGATGCAAAAAATTCTTTGATGCAAAAAATTCTTTGATGCAAAAAATTCTTTGATGCAAAAAATTCTTTGATGCAAAAAATTCTTTGATGCAAAAAATTCTTTGATGCAAAAAATTCTTTGATGCAAAAAATTCTTTGATGCAAAAAATTCTTTGATGCAAAAAATTCTTTGATGCAAAAAATTCTTTGATGCAAAAAATTCTTTGATGCAAAAAATTCTTTGATGCAAAAAATTCTTTGATGCAAAAAATTCTTTGATGCAAAAAATTCTTTGATGCAAAAAATTCTTTGATGCAAAAAATTCTTTGATGCAAAAAATTCTTTGATGCAAAAAATTCTTTGATGCAAAAAATTCTTTGATGCAAAAAATTCTTTGATGCAAAAAATTCTTTGATGCAAAAAATTCTTTGATGCAAAAAATTCTTTGATGCAAAAAATTCTTTGATGCAAAAAATTCTTTGATGCAAAAAATTCTTTGATGCAAAAAATTCTTTGATGCAAAAAATTCTTTGATGCAAAAAATTCTTTGATGCAAAAAATTCTTTGATGCAAAAAATTCTTTGATGCAAAAAATTCTTTGATGCAATAAATTCTTTGATGCAAAAAATTCTTTGATGCAAAAAATTCTTTGATGCAAAAAATTCTTTGATGCAATAAATTCTTTGATGCAAAAAATTCTTTGATGCAAAAAATTCTTTGATGCAAAAAATTCTTTGATGCAAAAAATTCTTTGATGCAAAAAATTCTTTGATGCAAAAAATTCTTTGATGCAAAAAATTCTTTGATGCAAAAAATTCTTTGATGCAAAAAATTCTTTGATGCAAAAAATTCTTTGATGCAAAAATTCTTTGATGCAAAAAATTCTTTGATGCAAAAAATTCTTTGATGCAAAAAATTCTTTGATGCAAAAAATTCTTTGATGCAAAAAATTCTTTGATGCAAAAAATTCTTTGATGCAAAAAATTCTTTGATGCAAAAATTCTTTGATGCAAAAAATTCTTTGATGCAAAAAATTCTTTGATGAGAAAAATTCTTTGATGAGAAAAATGGTTCGATGAGAAAAATGGTTCGATGAGAAAAATGGTTCGATGAGAAAAATTCTTTGATGAGAAAAATACTTTGATGAGAAAAATGGTTCGATGAGAAAAATGGTTCGATGAGAAAAATTCTTTGATGAGAAAAATGGTTCGATGAGAAAAATGGTTCGATGAGAAAATGGTTCGATGAGAAAAATTCTTTGATGAGAAAAATTCTTTGATGAGAAAAATTCTTTGATGAGAAAAATTCTTTGATGAGAAAAATTTTTTGATGAGAGAAACTCTATTATGAAAAAAATACCTTAATGAGAAAAAATCTTTGATGAAAAAAATTCTTTGATGAGATAACGTTCGTCGATGAAAACGAATCCTCTAATGAGAAAATTGTCGGTGATGAAAAATCGGAAAAGTGTTCGGTTATTAAAAAATCGAAAAACTGACATTCGATGAAAAAAATTCTTGGGCGTTCGATAAGAAAAATTTCTGCCACGTGAAAAAATTCTTTGACGTTGCCGATGAAAAAAATCTTCAGTGATAAATTATAGACGGAACAAAACATCAATCACGTAAGAGTAGATACAATTTCTCGCGTATATTGTACTAAATTAAAATGAAACATTTATTTAACCTAAATGATATTTATTTCACGACCGATAAAATTGCATCATTCTGTTCTCCGAATTCGTTCATGGTCAATGCGACATGCATTCCACCACGTTCGGCAGTGAGCCTAGAGAACACCTGGAATATTGCTGACGATGCATTGACAGACTCGCGGCGTGCGACTCTGAGGCGCGTGCCGCCGCGCTCACAGCATGCATGTCCCCGTGCGTTCAGGGGGGAGTGAGCGGCTCGCGCTCAGGGCACGTGCCGCGGAGCTCGCTCCATACAATACAACGAGCGACTCATCGTTATTTAATTTCCGTATATTAAATATTTCATGTGAGGTTAAAATAATAGTTCGTTTAAAATTCTATTAAATATTGTAAGTGAAGTTGAAATAATAATTTTTTTCATCGACCACGCCGGACCTCGAGGAACACCTGCAATAGTGCTGACGGTGCATTCGCAGATCTACGCTCGGCAATTAGACGGATCTTCCTCGCGAGCATGTATTTAATATTCAGTTCGTCTTGAGACGTCGTACCATGTGTTTCGTCCCGTTTATTTTTATAATTTTATAACGAACCATGGATGTGCGAATATTCACGACGACCCATATGGATAAGTGCGTCGTATGTGAATGGTCAACGCGAGTGTGCAACAGTTGGGAGCGATGCTTGGAGGAGAGCATTTTTGAAGAACAGCCTGCAGTGCTGCGCTGCCCTCTGTGTAGCGTTATACTTCGCAGCAGTGATTATCCGCGACATACGGGAGGCTGCATGGTGCAGTATACACGACGGCTGCGTCAACTTGTTCGTGCTGCGGGCTTTGTATAAAACAGGAGTGATAAAAATAAAATAAAAATAAAATAAAAATAAAATAAAAATAAAATAAAAATAAAATAAAAATAAAATAAAAATAAAATAAAAATAAAATAAAAATAAAATAAAAATAAAATAAAAATAAAATAAAAATAAAATAAAAATAAAATAAAAATAAAATAAAAATAAAATAAAAATAAAATAAAAATAAAATAAAAATAAAATAAAAATAAAATAAAAATAAAATAAAAATAAAATAAAAATAAAATAAAAATAAAATAAAAATAAAATAAAAATAAAATAAAAATAAAATAAAAATAAAATAAAAATAAAATAAAAATAAAATAAAAATAAAATAAAAATAAAATAAAAATAAAATAAAAATAAAATAAAAATAAAATAAAAATAAAATAAAAATAAAATAAAAATAAAATAAAAATAAAATAAAAATAAAATAAAAATAAAATAAAAATAAAATAAAAATAAAATAAAAATAAAATAAAAATAAAATAAAAATAAAATAAAAATAAAATAAAAATAAAATAAAAATAAAATAAAAATAAAATAAAAATAAAATAAAAATAAAATAAAAATAAAATAAAAATAAAATAAAAATAAAATAAAAATAAAATAAAAATAAAATAAAAATAAAATAAAAATAAAATAAAAATAAAATAATTGTAGGCCGTGGCAACAGCGGTGACGGGTGCGTGTGTGTGTGCATATCTGTGACAGCCTCCAGATTTTGCAGAATCAGCACGAGACTGGGCGGCGGCTATGATCTCATAAGAGCGGCCGTCAGTACACAGCGGGAACGTGCCGGCGACACATCGCTTCGTAAAAATCTTTTTTAAAAATCTTTTAAAAAAATAAAAAAATGTGTTATAATAGTGCACCGAACGAGGATGTATCGGCCGTACCCCTTTCGGGGCCTTTGGAGCAGGAGCCCGAGGAGGAACGGCGTCCACGTCCGGCACGGAACAATATCCGTAAGTTTTATTTATTTTATTTATTTTATTTATTTTATTTATTTTATTTATTTTATTTATTTTATTTATTTTATTTATTTTATTTATTTTATTTATTTTATTTATTTTATTTATTTTATTTATTTTATTTATTTTATTTATTTTATTTATTTTATTTATTTTATTTATTTTATTTATTTTATTTATTTTATTTATTAAGCATATACGTTGCTAGTATCTCGTTCGTGTCACGCTTTTCAAGCAGCACCACCCGTGGTATACGCAGTAGCGGTCGAGCCTAGCGACCAGACGTGCGCGGTTCGAACCCATCTTTAGTACTTATTTTTTTTTTTAATTTTTATTTTTTTTACCATTTTTATTTTACTGTTATTTTAAATACTTTTATTTAATCATTTTTATTTTAGCATTATTTTAAATGGTAAAAAGAAAAAATGGTAAAAAAGTACTAAAGGTGGGTTCGAACCGCGGACGTCTGGTCACTGACCGCTACTGCGTCTACCACGGGTGGTGCTGCTTGAAAAGCGTGACACGAGCGCGGCTTGAATTTATTTTATTTATTTTATTTTATAAAGCGTAATATACGTTGCTAGTATCGCGTTCGTGTCACGCTTTTCAAGCAGCACCACCCGTGGTATACGCGGTAGCGGTCGAGCCTAGTGACCAGACGTCCGCGGTTCGAACCCACCTTTAGTACTTTTTAATTTTTTTTAATTTTATTTTATTTATTTTATTTATTTTATTTATTTTATTTATTTTATTTATTTTATTTATTTTATTTATTTTATTTATTTTATTTATTTTATTTATTTTATTTATTTTATTTATTTTATTTATTTTATTTATTTTATTTATTTTATTTATTTTATTTATTTTATTTATTTTATTTATTTTATTTATTTTATTTATTTTATTTATTTTATTTATTTTATTTATTTTATTTATTTTATTTATTTTATTTATTTTATTTATTTTATTTATTTTATTTATTTTTCAGAACGCGTGAGATACGCGGGAGAGGAGGAGGAGAGGACGCATCGACGTCGCCGGCGGCTGCGCTACGCTGATTATGTCAGCGTGCAGTCGCCGGCTGTCACCACTGAATACGTCATGTGGGAGCGGGATGGGCAGGAGCCGCTCCGCGTCCCTGTCTTCGATGACCGTCGCTGGGTGCATCGAGGTGAAAATGAAGACCAGCCCACTAGATAGACGGTAGGTTATATAATAATAATTTTTTGTTATGATAATAATATGATAATAATTTTTTTGTTTTACAGGTTTTACAACTTCAACGCGCACGGGAGCAGCGAAGAACTTTAAAAATATAAATATAAAAATATTATAAATCATAATTACAAATATAAATAAATAAAAAAATAAATTAAATAAAATTTTTATTTCTTCCGGGGTGCACTGTGGTGACTTCCGCACACGCTCCCGTCCCCCCTCTCTATCACACACACCTCCGGGCGCGGTCCGACCGGGCGCGGTCCGACCGGGCCCGAGGAGTGGGGATAGGAGTGGGGATGGGAGTGGGGGGTCTCCATAGTGCACCCCTTACTACTCCCATGTAACCGGCGAAATCGCCTGAGACTCGATATAATAAAATGTGCGAGATTTAGCCGATCGCAATAGGCGAAGGTGACGAAAGTCCCCTCGCTGGTGTTCTTAAGAAAATTCGCGAAATATAGCCGATATTCGAATAAAGCTCGCGAGATATCGCCGATGGTCGAAATAAAGTCGCGAAATATAGCCAATTCATTAAGAATTGCGGTACGCGATATAGAGCCCAGGATATAATATAGCCGAAAGATACGCAACGCTAACAAAATACAATAGATAAAGCCGAAAGATAAGGGAAATAATAGCCGGAAAAAAAAGATAGCCGAGAGAAACACAAATATATCGGAAAAAGCGGAGAAAAGAAAGGAAAAAGACCAGCGCGTAAGAACCTCGCCGGACACGCTTCGCCGGACCCAACACGTCGCCCCGAGACGACAAAAGCGAGAAATTTTCTAGAAGCTACAGAGATTAAAAAAAAACAAATAAGACAACAAAACGATTCGAAAAGAAAGTAGTTGGGTCCTAGCTTAGCGCCTCCGGCGAGCACAGAGTACAGAGAGAGAGACGGAGGCTTACCGGCGTGTGTACAGCCCGGGAGGTTAATCCAAAGAAAATCGCCACTGCCACTCGTCACTGCAATCGATCACCGACTGCTGAATAAATTAACGCGCTCCCTGGACAGTCCGCGCTAGCGCTTCCCCCTCTCTCGCGACTCCCGAATCTAGCCTACGCTAAACGGCTAAGACGCCGGAAGGAACCGGTTTCTCCTCCGGCCGTGCCCCGCTACCCGCGAGAATCTTCCGCTCGCAGCGATGATTGTCGACGTCCACGGACTCCTTCCTCCCAGGATCCGGTGGGGCAAGATGAACACGAGGGGAGGCCTCCCTCGCGAAGTTAAGGCGTCCCTCTTCCTTCGCGGTGGGCCCACACGATACGCCACATAATTACGCCACATAACTGCACCTCGTGCAAATCCTTTCCTCGTAATCCCACAAGTAGAGGCGCCGTGATGAGCGGTCCGCGGCGTCCGTGGATTCGACGGGACAGGAACGGCTCCAGGCCGTGTAGTCGGGAGGGACGGGAAAACACTGTATATCGGTCACAAACCGCGTCCCTCCGGCCTCCTATTCCACGGAAGCGGATCTTCTGCTTCCGCCTGCTTGACGAGTGGAGATTCTCCGGCCCACTTAGGCCAATCTCCCCGATGGGCACGACCGAGGGCGACACCGCCCGACGATCGGGTCGGAGAGTCGCAAGACTCCCTCGTGACCTTAAAAAAAACTTCAAAACGCCACAACAACAAAAGAAAAAGTGCCGAGGCGAAAGAAATAAAATAAAAGAAAACAAAAGAAAATAAATAAAATTAAAAGAAAATCCTTCTCGGCGAGCCGATGAACGAGCCGGTATGACGAGCGGCGTACTCAGGGCCGTAAATCCGGCCCACTGCCCGACCAAAACCGTGCGGGGTGACGGGACGCGAAATGTCACGTCACAACTATAATTATAAATGTACTATAAATACACGATATCTCACTTTTCGCCCGCTTTAGCGTGTGTCAAACGAGAGCGCATACGCAGTGACACGCTTTCTCATTTTACGCATGCTGGAGGGTGCGTAAAAGGAGAGAGCATGTGCGCCACAATCTGCAAACAGGAAAGTAGCACTCATAGTTCTTTTAAATCTGTTCGAGTAAGGGCGGGAGATTTCTCACCAGAACCCTTAACCGAGTTGAAGCAAAGTCGGCATTGGTCTTACGAGCAGGGTAAGACGATAAACTTTCTCCTGAACCGTGTCTTGAGTCCGCTTCAATTCGGGAAACACGACCGGAAGTATGAAAGTTTATCATAGTTCTTTTAAATCTGTTCGAGTAAGGGCGGGAGATTTCTCACCAGAACCCTTAATCGAGTTGAAGCAAAGTCGGCATTCGTCTTACGAGTTGCGCAACATGATAAGGTTTCACGTGAACCGTGTCTCGAGTCCGCTTCAATTCGGGAAACAGCGCGACCGGAAGTATGAAAGTTTACCATAGTTCTTTTAAATCTGTTCGAGTTAGGGCGGGAGATTTCTTACCAGAACCCTTAACCGAGTTGAAGCAAAGTCGGCATTCGTCTTACGAGTTGCGCAAGACGACAAGGTTTCTCGTGAACCGTGCCTCGAGTCCACTTCAATTCGGGAAACAGCCCGACCGGAAGTATGAAAGTTTATCATAGTTCTTTTAAATCTGTTCGAGCAAAGGCGGGAGATTTCTCACCAGAACCCTTAACCGAGTTGAAGCAAAGTCGGCATTCGTCTTACGAGTTGCGCAACATGATATGATTTCACGTGAACCGTGTCTCGAGTCCGCTTCAATTCGGGAAACAGCGCGACCGGAAGTATGAAAGTTTATCATAGTTCTTTTAAATCTGTTCGAGTTAGGGCGGGAGATTTCTTACCAGAACCCTTAACCGAGTTGAAGCAAAGTCGGCATTCGTCTTACGAGTTGCGCAAGACGATAAGGTTTCACATGAACCGTGTCTTGAGTCCACTTCAATTCGGGAAACAGCCCGACCGGAAGTATGAAAGTTTATCATAGTTCTTTTAAATCTGTTCGAGTAAAGGCGGGAGATTTCTCACCAGAACCCTTAACCGAGTTGAAGCAAAGTCGGCATTCGTCTTACGAGTTGCGCAACATGATAAGGTTTCACGTGAACCGTGTCTCGAGTCCGCTTCAATTCGGGAAACAGCGCGACCGGAAGTATGAAAGTTTATCATAGTTCTTTTAAATCTGTTCGAGTTAGGGCGGGAGATTTCTTACCAGAACCCTTAACCGAGTTGAAGCAAAGTCGGCATTCGTCTTACGAGTTGCGCAACATGATAAGGTTTCACGTGAACCGTGTCTCGAGTCCACTTCAATTCGGGAAACAGCCCGACCGGAAGTATGAAAGTTTATCATAGTTCTTTTAAATCTGTTCGAGTAAAGGCGGGAGATTTCTCACCAGAACCCTTAACCGAGTTGAAGCAAAGTCGGCATTCGTCTTACGAGTTGCGCAACATGATAAGGTTTCACGTGAACCGTGTCTCGAGTCCGCTTCAATTCGGGAAACAGCGCGACCGGAAGTATGAAAGTTTATCATAGTTCTTTTAAATCTGTTCGAGTTAGGGCGGGAGATTTCTTACCAGAACCCTTAACCGAGTTGAAGCAAAGTCGGCATTCGTCTTACGAGTTGCGCAACATGATAAGGTTTCACGTGAACCGTGTCTCGAGTCCGCTTCAATTCGGGAAACAGCGCGACCGGAAGTATGAAAGTTTATCATAGTTCTTTTAAATCTGTTCGAGTTAGGGCGGGAGATTTCTTACCAGAACCCTTAACCGAGTTGAAGCAAAGTCGGCATTCGTCTTACGAGCAGGGTAAGACGATAAACTTTCTCGTGAACGGTGTCTCGAGTCCGCTTCAATTCGGGAAACAGCCCGACCGGAAGTATGAAAGTTCTTTTAAATCTGTTCGAGTTAGGGCGGGAGATTTCTTAACAGAACCCTTAACCGAGTTGAAGCAAAGTCGGCATTCGTCTTACGAGTTGCGCAACATGATAAAGTTTCACGTGAACCGTGTCTCGAGTCCGCTTCAATTCGGGAAACAGCGCGACCGGAAGTATGTGAATGTTTATCATAGTTCTTTTAAATCTGTTCGAGTTAGGGCGGGAGATTTCTTACCGGAACCCGTAACCGAGTTGAAGCAAATTCGGCATTCGTCTTACGAGTTGCGCAACATGATAAGGTTTCACGTGAACCGTGTTTCGAGTCCGCTTCAATTCGGGAAACAGCGCGACCGGAAGTTTGAAAGTTTATCATAGTTCTTTTAAATCTGTTCGAGTTAGGGCGGGAGATTTCTTACCGGAACCCTTAACCGAGTTGAAGCAAATTCTGCATTCGTCTTACGAGTTGCGCAACATGATAAGGTTTCACGTGAACCGTGTCTCGAGTCCGCTTCAATTCGGGAAACAGCGCGACCGGAAGTATGAAAGTTTATCATAGTTCTTTTAAATCTGTTCGAGTTAGGGCGGGAGATTTCTTACCAGAACCCTTAACCGAGTTGAAGCAAAGTCGGCATTCATCTTACGAGTTGCGCAACATGATAAGGTTTCACGTGAACCGTGTCTCGAGTCCGCTTCAATTCGGGAAACAGCGCGACCGGAAGTATGAAAGTTTATCATAGTTCTTTTAAATCTGGTCGAGTTAGGGCGGGAGATTTCTTACCAGAACCCTTAACCGAGTTGAAGCAAAGTCGGCATTCGTCTTACGAGTTGCGCAACATGATAAGGTTTCACGTGAACCGTGTCTCGAGTCCGCTTTAATTCGGGAAACAGCGTGACCGGAAGTATGAAAGTTTATCATAGTTCTTTTAAATCTGTTCGAGTTAGGGCGGGAGATTTCTTACCAGAACCCTTAACCGAGTTGAAGCAAAGTCGGCATTCGTCTTACGAGTTGCGCAACATGATAAGGTTTCACGTGAACCGTGTCTCGAGTCCGCTTCAATTCGGGAAACAGCGCGACCGGAAGTATGAAAGTTTATCATAGTTCTTTTAAATCTGTTCGAGTTAGGGCGGGAGATTTCTTACCAGAACCCTTAACCGAGTTGAAGCAAAGTCGGCATTCGTCTTACGAGTTGCGCAAGACGATAAGGTTTCACGTGAACCGTGTCTCGAGTCCGCTTCAATTCGGGAAACAGCGCGACCGGAAGTATGAAAGTTTATCATAGTTCTTTTAAATCTGTTCGAGTTAGGGCGGGAGATTTCTTACCAGAACCCTTAACCGAGTTGAAGCAAAGTCGGCATTCATCTTACGAGTTGCGCAACATGATAAGGTTTCACGTGAACCGTGTCTCGAGTCCGCTTCAATTCGGGAAACAGCGCGACCGGAAGTATGAAAGTTTATCATAGTTCTTTTAAATCTGGTCGAGTTAGGGCGGGAGATTTCTTACCAGAACCCTTAACCGAGTTGAAGCAAAGTCGGCATTCGTCTTACGAGTTGCGCAACATGATAAGGTTTCACGTGAACCGTGTCTCGAGTCCGCTTTAATTCGGGAAACAGCGTGACCGGAAGTATGAAAGTTTATCATAGTTCTTTTAAATCTGTTCGAGTTAGGGCGGGAGATTTCTTACCAGAACCCTTAACCGAGTTGAAGCAAAGTCGGCATTCGTCTTACGAGTTGCGCAACATGATAAGGTTTCACGTGAACCGTGTCTCGAGTCCGCTTCAATTCGGGAAACAGCGCGACCGGAAGTATGAAAGTTTATCATAGTTCTTTTAAATCTGTTCGAGTTAGGGCGGGAGATTTCTTACCAGAACCCTTAACCGAGTTGAAGCAAAGTCGGCATTCGTCTTACGAGTTGCGCAAGACGATAAGGTTTCACGTGAACCGTGTCTCGAGTCCGCTTCAATTCGGGAAACAGCCCGACCGGAAGTATGAAAGTTTATCATAGTTCTTTTAAATCTGTTCGAGTTAGGGCGGGAGATTTCTTACCAGAACCCTTAACCGAGTTGAAGCAAAGTCGGCATTCGTCTTACGAGTTGCGCAAGACGATAAGGTTTCACGTGAACCGTGTCTCGAGTCCGCTTCAATTCGGGAAACAGCCCGACCGGAAGTATGAAAGTTTATCATAGTTCTTTTAAATCTGAACGTGTAAGGGCGGGAGATTTCTCACCAGAACCCTTAACCGAGTCGAAGTAAAGTCCGCACCGGTCTTACAAGTTGCCTAAGGTGATAAGGTTTCACGTGAACTATGTCTCGAGGCCGCTTCAATTCGGTAAACAGCCCGACCGAAAGAATGAAAGTTTGCGTTATTACTTTCAATCGGGATTTTGCATCAGGATTCTTATCCGAGTCGAAGGAAAGCCCGGACTATTTTTACGAGCGGCGTAAGATAATAAGGTTTCGGGTAAACCATGCCTCAGGGTCGCACCAATTCAAATACGTTTGAGAAATATTGACAAGGATAATCGGTTGTACCACTTTGGATTTGATACGGGATAAGGGCGGAGGATTTCGCACCACGGTTCTTATCCGAGTTGAAGCAAAGCCCGGACTCAGAATAAAAAAATACAATATTTAAAGCAAAATTCCTTTTATAATTTATCACATATCTTCATTCATACATAAATAACAAACATAATCTCATTACAATGACGATAATAAATAGACATGTCCTGGTATGCTTTTTTTGTTAGTATTTTGAACTTCGCAGTTAAAGTTGGTAACAGTCGGAGTTTCCTAACGTTCCCTCACGGCAAAACATAAAATAAAATAAAATAAATCGACAAATTGTTGGCGGCTGACGACTGACTCGTCTTCCTTGACACCTGACTATAAAATTGCACATGTTGCGACGCGAGGGACTTCGGCTACCGAAATTTGAGTGGGAATCGGAAAGCTGTGATCGAGAGATAGGAAGCTCGAATCACGAATCGGCTGCTATGCAAGTCAGACCGGAAAAAATCTAAACGCGTTCGCCTTCAACACGGCGGTGACGCTTCAGCAGGTGTTCGAAGTGTCCACCGTTCTCTTCGATGCACAGATATATGCGACGTCGCATATTAGATCGGCGCATCTTTTGAAGGCTTCGAGCCGTTATCTGGCGAAACGCTGCGACGATTCGTCTTCGCATATCGTCCTCCGTCGTTGGGGCATCGACAAATACTTTGTCGTGCAGCGCACCCGACAAAAAAAATCCAGCGGCGTCATGTCCGGCGATCTTGCTGGCCAATTAACCGGCCCGTGTAGCCCGATCCAGCGCTCCGGGAATCGTCGATTGAGAGCCGCTCGCATTGCCAATGACGTGTGGGCTCCAGCTCCATCCTGCATCCACCACATTCTCTGGCGGACAATTTCGGGGACGTTTTGCAGCATACCATCGAGATGTTCCTCCAACATCGTTAAATACTTAGCGCTGTTTAAGTTCCCCTCGATGAAGTAAGGCCCGATGACTCGGTCGTTAACAATGCCTCCCCATAAATTAATCTTCCATCGATACTGAAGTGGAATATCAATCGTCCAGTTTGGATTCTGCGGCGCACATTGGCGGGTATTTTGTCGATTCGTTATGCCTTCATTGGATACGCTGCACTCGTCGCCAAAACAAACGAATCGAAAAAACTCCGGGTCCTCTTCAAGCTTTGCCCTTGCCCACAAAGCATAGGCGAGGCGAGCCGCCGGGTCTCGCGGAAGCAGCTGTTGCTGTGGCTGAATTTTGTACGGAAAGTTCACTTTCCGTACAATTTTCCTTACCGTTTCACGGTTCATGCCTACGGAATAAATTCAAAAATAACCAATCACGAAAAACGATAACATTTTAAACATTTTAAAAATGTTTGAACACATTTTAAACGTCAAGATAGGCTTATCACCGAGAAGTCGCAGAAAATACGATAAAAAATTCGACTGTATTTGTTATAAAGTACCTGCGTCTCTTGCATATCGTCTTGCACTTTGGATCGGTTGGTCGCGAAAAGCTTGCAGGATCTCTACTTCCCGGTGACCACTTACAGGCGTGGCCCGTGGTCTCCTTGGAGCCTTCAAGTCGCCGAATCTCAATATCGTTGCGTGGAGCCTAATAACGTTAGAAAAGGGGTGCACTGAATATTCGGAGGCACCCGCCCCTTACAGATATTTAGAATATTACATACCTTTGAAAGCTTTGCCGCGAGGGCGTCGGTTCGTCCTCCGGGGGCATCCTCCCATAAAGTTGAGCGGCCTGCGTATAATTATAATTAGCTTGCGCTAAAGCAGCATGCATACGTACTCGACGAGCAGCCATGGTCGAGAACGGGAAACATATAAACAGTTGGCTATCGGTAACATTTTGTCTTTTGTCATTATGCCTTTGTATGTGGAAGTAAATCGTAACGAGACTTGGACAACTGCCGGGCGAGCTATAAACCGCCGGGCGAGAAAATTGATGTCTTGGCTAGACATCAATTTTCTCGCCTTATCAAACTCGCGCAATGGTTTTGACAAAATGTGAGATTTTGGACAGAAAATGACGTATTTCCAGTATGATGTTACTTTCAATCGATAGATCGAAAGATAGACCGCCAGATCGGAAGTTTCGTACTTCCGGTAAAAAAAAAAATTAAAAATCTTTGCGCACCGGAACCCCATTATGTTTCCGATGTGTCATAAAAATAATGAAAATGTAAGATATTTTTTTTAAACGCATACCCTGATACGATAAAAAAAAAGAATTCGCCATAGAAGAGACTTGAACTCAGATCGTTCAAACTTCAAAGCAACCGCTCTAGCAAGGAGACCACCGATCTCTATAAGTTTACTTATAACGATTTATCTATCGTTCATCTATCTTTTCTAGGGTAAACTTTTTTTTAGGGCAAAAGCGATGAATTATTGCCTGCAGCTAATTCGAACGGGCGATAATTCACCACTTTTACCCTAAATAATAGTATATTTCGATACGAGTGCGAAAAAACTTTTTCTGACGAGTGTGAGTTAGCAGCACGAGCCGAAGGCGAGTGTTGCAATCACACGAGTTCAGAAAACGTTTTTCGCACGAGTATCGAACAAAATTTTATTTCACAAGGTGTGAAAATGGGGGTTTTCGCACGCGAAGCGGGCGAAAAAACCGCCATTTTCCCACCGAGTGACATAAAATAAATTTTTATCCCTCGGGCTCTTTTGAAAACCGCTTTTCGTTTCGGCACGGTGTCGAAATACACCAGTAAGAATCTCACTCGTATGTGCCCGAATAAAAAAAAACAGCCATAAACGAGACTTGAACTCGGATCCTCCGAATCTCCAAGCAACCGCTCTAGTAACCAAACCACCGATCTCTATGAGTTCATCAATAACGATTTGTCTATCGTTCATCCATCCTCTCCAGGATAAAATTTTTTTTAGGGCAAAAGCGATGAATTATTGCCCGCAGCTGATTAGAACGGGCTATAATTCATCACTTTTACCCTAAACGAAACGAATTTTTATTTCTCGGGCTCGAAAACACATAGTTTTCGCGTCAAGTCTTTTAATATGTCTTCGATAATTAGTATTTATGATAAATTGGTACGTACCCTGTCAATTGGGTCGAATTACCAAAAAATGCACACTTAACCGGAAATCCATTGCCGGTGACTCATGGAACGTCGACGGTAATTGTTTAAACATTTTTATAAAAACGCGACGAGTTATTTGCCAAATCCTTTAACAGTTGGCTGTCACAGTCTCAATTTGTGACAGCCGGGCGATCAGCTAGCTCGCGAGCGACGTGAAGCATGCGCATTTAGTGCAGCGGTCCGATTCCGCCGTTTCGGATGCCAACCCTGAATCGGCTGCTACAAGTAACAACTTTAAAATTAATTATCTACATAAAAATATCATCAAATCGATCGGGCCACGTGTGTTTCGTTTTCAGTTTTTTATTGCCTTTTTAAATATATCGTCAAAACGTATGTTCCCAAAATTCTCGAATAACTTTTTTTCTCCCTTAAAAACTACAAATCTCAGCAATAAACCGATTGCGCCATCGAAGAGGGCTTGAAAAATCGTTCAAGAAGCACCCCTCACACGAACCCAAACGCACGCGCAAATGCCTTAAAAAACAGGTGTCCACCTTATAATTGTCACCCTGTATATATATATATTTTTTTTATAAAATATTTTTCTTTATTATTTTTTTTTTGGATTTCTTCTGCGGGCCATTGGCGTGGGAGAGTGTCGTTGCGCCGTAGATGAGAGTCGGGGGCCGTAGAATCCGGGAGTCGAAGGATCTCGACGGTTTCGGGCACATCCCTTGGTTCGAATAGGAACTCGTGGTAGCTGGTGTCGCTCTCGGTCTGTGGCTTTTGGTCCTGCAACTATCGAAAGGTTGGCTGTACATTACTTATCAGTACTCACGTATATACGTGTATGTATATACATGTACATATATACGTTGTTATTGTGTTTTTTTTTTTTTTTGAGAAGAAGAATATTTTCGGGGATTTTATGACCGAATTTTGGTTGTTCAGCTCTGTTAATGGGTGTAGTAGTTTTGAATTTACTTTACCTCGGTTTCGGTTTATACTTAATTAAAACATGCCGGCGTTGAGTCGCTCTGAGTACGGGATGCGAGGCTACCGTGTTACCCAAGGAACTGGTACTTCTCTGGCTAGCGGCTGTGGCTGGTGGTTTGCTGGACAGATTGCGAGCGGCTGGCTGGTCAATCCCCGCGTCTCCGGGGTGCGTTCGGGTAACGGCGGAGGTTCCCTCAGTTCGACGATTTCGATCGGGGGTCTGCTCTCGAACCTGTTGTTGTGTCGGGCAGGTCGTCGATTCTTCAGCCCCGCACAAAAGGTTGATGTGAACAGCAACCTGAGCTTGAACATTAAAGAGAATTTTCAGG
Source organism: Ichneumon xanthorius (assembly GCA_917499995.1). NCBI lineage: Eukaryota > Metazoa > Arthropoda > Insecta > Hymenoptera > Ichneumonidae > Ichneumon > Ichneumon xanthorius. Next base: position 1,568,677 of record CAKJTD010000103.1, read on the forward strand.
CTACGCCCAGAATGATTAGTAGGCTTACGAGCCCTAGGCCGGAGTATCCCGTAATGGTCTCCAGGCGATACATTCTTCGGTTGACGGTTCTATGTTTGAGGAGCTCGTTGGCGTGATTTATCACGGCCTGTAGCTCGATATCTCCTTCGAGGTGGTCGGGATTTGGTTTGGAATCAGATCTGACGGGTGTAGGTGTGTCAAAATCGGATAGTAGGTCGGACAAGTTTAAGGGGTCGGGGTGCTCCATCGCAGCAAGGTATAATGCTGAGATGCTCAGGGTTGCCCTAGGGGCGAACTCTGTCGCGAGAGTAGATGTAATCTCGTCCGAGGACACGAGTATTACCGACCCTGTTTTTGCCTCACAACGCAGACGCAGGCGAAGGATGCCGGTTCCGTTAATTACTATGGCCTGTGCCGCGCGGTTTTCGCATCTGATGCGAACGGTCTCGGGCGTAGCTCCGGAGAAAACCCACTGGTTTCCGGTGTGTACGCGCGACCAATGGGTGCGCCTACTGTTTCTTACTCTTACGTTGCATTTTCCGAAATCTCGGAACCGTGGTTCGGTGAGGATCTTGATTTCGCAATCGCTGTTCGAGTCTACTTTGTAATGGACATTTAATTTTTTGCAAATGTATTTCTCTGCGGTATTTTTGCACGATCTTAATTCTTCGTCGTCGAGTCTGAAGTAGGTTTCCATTCCATCGCTGATGGCCGTAAAGGGCGATTCAGGTTTGATGTAAGCGAAACTCGCGCCTTGAGAGTTCGAGTACTGGTAGATGGGGAGAGGTGTGTTTTTGTATAGGGTATAGGTTTCTAGGTCGAGGAGGGGTACTGCCACGATGTATACGAGATGTTTTTGGGAGTGGTAAATCGTGACTTCGGACAGTCTCAACAATTCAGGGGCGTATTTAATTAATAGAGGCACCGGAAATTCCGAATTCGCACTGACGCGTTGTATAGCCTTGGCACCCACAATTATCTGTTGAGGAGGCAGGATTCGAGGGTGCACCTGTCCCTGTTTAGCAAACAAAATTGCGTCCGTTAATACGGCTGTGTCGAGTTCGTTTTCAATTATGTAATGTTCGAGTGTTGCGACGGCGTCGGCCAGATTTTCGTTGTGTTGTACCGACGCGACCTTGTCTGCGAGGATCCTCACTGCGTGAGTCATGTTTGCGAACTTGTACGAAAAGTTCACCGTAATATTGTCGATTTTTATTCTTTCTTCGTTGAATCTCGACTTGATCACGTGGGTCTGATTTGCGATCAACTCGATTATTGACCGGGTGCTGTTCTCGAGCGAGTCGATAAGTTCGTTGTAGAACTCAGCGTCCTCGGCGTCCAGTGTCCCGAAGAGAGCTCGGCTAATGGTTCCGATGAAATCTAATGGGGCCCGTCTCTTCCGGGTTTCGGATGACTCCTGGTAATCCTGAGTCAGCTCTTCTATGGACTTTTGTTCGTCCTGCAAGGTTTGCATCGTGTCGAGCATGGCTGTTAACCGGCTCCTGACGGTGCAATAATCTTGCAGAAAATGGCATTCCCTGGAGAGTTTCGACCATTCGTTATCGAGTGTTTTTAGTCGTTGAAGGAATTTCGATATGTTGATGTGCGTGACGAGAGTAGACTGCAGTACCTATACGGATTTCAAGATGGCGGCGGTCGCCTGTGGTGGAGGGGGTCAAGACTGTCAGTAACTATACGGATTTTCAAGATGGCGGCGTGGAGGAGTGGGGAGTGCTGCCCGGTCGGGCCCGCCAGGCCCGGTTGTTCGGCGCGAGGGTGGTTGTCCCCCTCCCCCCCTCCCCCCGCATTTCGCTAGGGTGGTAGAGGGTGGTTAGGATGAGGCGCTGGTGGAGCTGGTGCGTCGTCGGTGGAGAGAGAGAGAGAGAGAGAGAGAGTAGTGTAGTAGAGCTGGCTCGAGCGTGCGGGACAGCTGGGGACGGTGTATCGTCGAGTCGCGCCATCTTGGATTTTCCGTGCGCCGACGGCTGGCTAGCATCGGGCCCCCAGCGAGCCGTCTCTCTCTTATGCGTACAGCGTGTTGAGTAGCGCAGCGCCCAGACGTTGTAGCGGCTGAGGGATGAAGTATCAGGAGCGCTGTGGACAGCTGGTGACGGCGCAGCAGTGACTTGCGCCATTTTGGATTTTCCAAGAGTGGGCTACCGGCGCAGAAAAAATTAGTCCCGGAAGGAGTCCCGGAAGGAGTCCCGGCGGGACTCCCGCCAAAGGCCCGCGAGAGGCCTGCAGAAGTCCCGCATACAATTTGGATCGTAGTTCTTACGACAAATTAATCAGACGCTTTCGAGGACAATTTTGCGATATTCCTTAATTTTTTGGGAATTGAATGACGCTTGAAATTGAAAAATTCGGTTCGGAGAGATTCTCTCCCAGATTCTTTTCTAGTTTCTCTTCTAGATTATCTTCTAAATTGTATCTCATTCCACCATTCAAAGAATAGTATTATTCTCAGTCGCGTAATTGAATGAGACCTCATTGTTGTATACCTATTTCGTGTTGAAGATTTTAAAAACTTTTTTTAGCAAGGACATTGTAAGTTTGCAAATGATCTGTACAATAATTTCGATATCGGTTCGGAGAGATTCTCTCCCAGAATCTCTCCCAGATTCTCTCCCAGATTCTTGTCTAGTTTCTCTTCTAGATTATCTTCTAAATTGTATCTCATTCCACCATTCAAGAATAGTATTATTCTTAGTCGCGTCATTTATTCAGACCTCATTGTTGTGTACCTATTTCATGTTGAAGATTTTTTAAACTTTTTTTTAGCAAGGAGGACGAAGGGAGAAAACCTCGCAGGACCAATAGAAAAATTGGATACAGAAAAACCGAGTACGCGTGCGCCGGTCCGCCAAAATTATGCAAAATTCGAGAGTAGGAGTCGAAAATCTGCATATAAAAAGGCGACAAATCGACCGGAAATCAGTTAATCATCTCAACGGGTCTACACCAGCTCTCCAGGAATACCAGCAAAAAGTGAAAAGTAAAAGTGAAAAGTAAAAGTGAAAAGTAAAAGTGAAAAGTAAAAGTGAAAAGTAAAAGTGAAAAGTAAAAGTGAAAAGTAAAAGTGAAAAGTAAAAGTGAAAAGTAAAAGTGAAAAGTAAAAGTGAAAAGTAAAAGCGAAAAGTAAAAGCGAAAAGTAAAAGCGAAAAGTAAAAGCGAAAAGTAAAAGCGAAAAGTAAAAGCGAAAAGTAAAAGCGAAAAGTAAAAGCGAAAAGTAAAAGCGAAAAGTAAAAGCGAAAAGTAAAAGCGAAAAGTAAAAGCGAAAAGTAAAAGCGAAAAGTAAAAGCGAAAAGTAAAAGCGAAAAGTAAAAGCGAAAAGTAAAAGCGAAAAGTAAAAGCGAAAAGTAAAAGCGAAAAGTAAAAGCGAAAAGTAAAAGCGAAAAGTAAAAGCGAAAAGTAAAAGCGAAAAGTAAAAGCGAAAAGTAAAAGCGAAAAGTAAAAGCGAAAAGTAAAAGCGAAAAGTAAAAGCGAAAAGTAAAAGCGAAAAGTAAAAGCGAAAAGTAAAAGCGAAAAGTAAAAGCGAAAAGTAAAAGCGAAAAGTAAAAGCGAAAAGTAAAAGCGAAAAGTAAAAGCGAAAAGTAAAAGCGAAAAGTAAAAGCGAAAAGTAAAAGCGAAAAGTAAAAGCGAAAAGTAAAAGCGAAAAGTAAAAGCGAAAAGTAAAAGCGAAAAGTAAAAGCGAAAAGTAAAAGCGAAAAGTAAAAGCGAAAAGTAAAAGCGAAAAGTAAAAGCGAAAAGTAAAAGCGAAAAGTAAAAGCGAAAAGTAAAAGCGAAAAGTAAAAGCGAAAAGTAAAAGCGAAAAGTAAAAGCGAAAAGTAAAAGCGAAAAGTAAAAGCGAAAAGTAAAAGCGAAAAGTAAAAGCGAAAAGTAAAAGCGAAAAGTAAAAGCGAAAAGTAAAAGCGAAAAGTAAAAGCGAAAAGTAAAAGCGAAAAGTAAAAGCGAAAAGTAAAAGCGAAAAGTAAAAGCGAAAAGTAAAAGCGAAAAGTAAAAGCGAAAAGTAAAAGCGAAAAGTAAAAGCGAAAAGTAAAAGCGAAAAGTAAAAGCGAAAAGTAAAAGCGAAAAGTAAAAGCGAAAAGTAAAAGCGAAAAGTAAAAGCGAAAAGTAAAAGCGAAAAGTAAAAGCGAAAAGTAAAAGCGAAAAGTAAAAGCGAAAAGTAAAAGCGAAAAGTAAAAGCGAAAAGTAAAAGCGAAAAGTAAAAGCGAAAAGTAAAAGCGAAAAGTAAAAGCGAAAAGTAAAAGCGAAAAGTAAAAGCGAAAAGTAAAAGCGAAAAGTAAAAGCGAAAAGTAAAAGCGAAAAGTAAAAGCGAAAAGTAAAAGCGAAAAGTAAAAGCGAAAAGTAAAAGCGAAAAGTAAAAGCGAAAAGTAAAAGCGAAAAGTAAAAGCGAAAAGTAAAAGCGAAAAGTAAAAGCGAAAAGTAAAAGCGAAAAGTAAAAGCGAAAAGTAAAAGCGAAAAGTAAAAGCGAAAAGTAAAAGCGAAAAGTAAAAGCGAAAAGTAAAAGCGAAAAGTAAAAGCGAAAAGTAAAAGCGAAAAGTAAAAGCGAAAAGTAAAAGCGAAAAGTAAAAGCGAAAAGTAAAAGCGAAAAGTAAAAGCGAAAAGTAAAAGCGAAAAGTAAAAGCGAAAAGTAAAAGCGAAAAGTAAAAGCGAAAAGTAAAAGCGAAAAGTAAAAGCGAAAAGTAAAAGCGAAAAGTAAAAGCGAAAAGTAAAAGCGAAAAGTAAAAGCGAAAAGTAAAAGCGAAAAGTAAAAGCGAAAAGTAAAAGCGAAAAGTAAAAGCGAAAAGTAAAAGCGAAAAGTAAAAGCGAAAAGTAAAAGCGAAAAGTAAAAGCGAAAAGTAAAAGCGAAAAGTAAAAGCGAAAAGTAAAAGCGAAAAGTAAAAGCGAAAAGTAAAAGCGAAAAGTAAAAGCGAAAAGTAAAAGCGAAAAGTAAAAGCGAAAAGTAAAAGCGAAAAGTAAAAGCGAAAAGTAAAAGCGAAAAGTAAAAGCGAAAAGTAAAAGCGAAAAGTAAAAGCGAAAAGTAAAAGCGAAAAGTAAAAGCGAAAAGTAAAAGCGAAAAGTAAAAGCGAAAAGTAAAAGCGAAAAGTAAAAGCGAAAAGTAAAAGCGAAAAGTAAAAGCGAAAAGTAAAAGCGAAAAGTAAAAGCGAAAAGTAAAAGCGAAAAGTAAAAGCGAAAAGTAAAAGCGAAAAGTAAAAGCGAAAAGTAAAAGCGAAAAGTAAAAGCGAAAAGTAAAAGCGAAAAGTAAAAGCGAAAAGTAAAAGCGAAAAGTAAAAGCGAAAAGTAAAAGCGAAAAGTAAAAGCGAAAAGTAAAAGCGAAAAGTAAAAGCGAAAAGTAAAAGCGAAAAGTAAAAGCGAAAAGTAAAAGCGAAAAGTAAAAGCGAAAAGTAAAAGCGAAAAGTAAAAGCGAAAAGTAAAAGCGAAAAGTAAAAGCGAAAAGTAAAAGCGAAAAGTAAAAGTGAAAAGTAAAAGTGAAAAGTAAAAGTGAAAAGTAAAAGTGAAATCGTGCCAAAAAGGGCTTGTAAAATCGGTGAGTTTGAACTTATAAAATGGTGCCGGAATTGGACTTATAAAAATTAGTGAAATTTCGGACTTATAAAAATGAGTGAAATTTCGGACTTATAACAATTAGCGAGATTTCGAACTTATAAGACTTGGTGAAGCTTCGGGCTTAGAAAAATTGGTGATAATCCGGACTCCGATAAATTGGCGACAAGTGGAACTGAAGTGACAGGTGACAGCCGCGACAGCCAAACAAGCCAACAGCGTGTAACCCTGGCAACGAAGGAAGCATAACGGTAAAGTGACCGAGGTGTCCGGTCAGAACATCCTAAGTGGCGGACGGGCTGATTTACCGACTTCAACGAACAGAAAAAGTCACCCCCAGGGCCTCTATCACTCTCCCTGAGGGTATCACTACCATTAGATTGAGGTAAATCCAGCTAATTATAAAATAAACACCAATTGCAATCCGCGAGGTGAACGAGCTGTCGCCGTCGGCGCGGGGCGTGACGTCACAGGCAAGGCCTGCCGTGTGCGGCAGCCATCTTGGGAACACCGGCTACCGAGCCACAGACCCGCACTCATAGCGCGTTCACATGTGGCGAGCGGTAAAATAACCGGGCAACGGTCGATGAACGAGAATAAATCCGGTCAATAAAAGGCACAACTTCAAGCAAATAAAAAGAAATTCAATAAAAAGAGAAATCAGATACGAGTAGTAGAATAAGCGTTTTTCTTTATGTAAATAAAATTATCATAAACCGTGAAAGGCCAGTATGAAACGGGAGTAATCAGCCAAATGAACTCAAGAAATAAAAAACTGTAGCCTCATTACGTTACAAATAAAATCTATTGTCGACACATAAATTAAAAACGTCTCTTACACCCCAACCCATAATTCCTGGACGTTCGAGCACACGAATCCCTCCGGCTGAGGGCCCGTTCCTATACAGGAGGCGCACAAATTCAGAGAAATTATTGTAAGGAAGCTTGCTCCCGTTACAATCTCTATCGAGGAACGAACGAAAAAAGTTATTTACCTAATTGTCTTCAACAGCTAAAAAAAGAGTACTCTCGAGAGCACCATGCCCTATGCGTCAGCCAATTAAAATGTTTGAATTTCGACTTCAAATTCAGAATCAGTAACTCCAAAAACTCCTGCGTAGGTGTCGAATTTAAGATCTAATAAAAAAATCGCCAATACCACACATCAATATCAACGAAGAGGTTAACAAAGACTATGCGTTTTTTAAAATTTATGATATTAAATTTTTCAATTTCAAGAGTCATGTAATTTCCAAAAAATTAAGGAATATCGCATTGTCCTCGAAAGCGTCTGATTAATTTGTCGTAAGAACTACGATCCAAATTATATGCGGGACTTCTGCAGGCCTCACGCGGGCCTTTGGCGGGAGTCCCGCCGGGAGTCCCGCCGGGACTCCTTCCGGGACTCCTTCCGGGACTCCTTCCGGGACTCCTTCCGGGACTCCTTCCGGGACTCCTTCCGGGACTCCTTCCGGGACTAATTTTTTCTGCGCGGGCATTGTACAATTACAATGCATTGTAAGTTTGCAAACGATCTGTAAAATAATTTAGATATCGGTTCGGAGAGATTCGTTCCCAGATTCTCTCCCAGATTCTCTCCCAGATTCTCTCCCAGATTCTCTCCCAGATTCTCTCCCAGATTCTCTCCCAGATTCTCTCCCAGATTCTCTCCCAGATTCTCTCCCAGATTCTCTCCCAGATTCTCTCCCAGATTCTCTCCCAGATTCTCTCCCAGATTCTCTCCCAGATTCTCTCCCAGATTCTCTCCCAGATTCTCTCCCAGATTCTCTCCCAGATTCTCTCCCAGATTCTCTCCCAGATTCTCTCCCAGATTCTCTCCCAGATTCTCTCCCAGATTCTCTCCCAGATTCTCTCCCAGATTCTCTCCCAGATTCTCTCCCAGATTCTCTCCCAGATTCTCTCCCAGATTCTCTCCCAGATTCTCTCCCAGATTCTCTCCCAGATTCTCTCCCAGATTCTCTCCCAGATTCTCTCCCAGATTCTCTCCCAGATTCTCTCCCAGATTCTCTCCCAGATTCTCTCCCAGATTCTCTCCCAGATTCTCTCCCAGATTCTCTCCCAGATTCTCTCCCAGATTCTCTCCCAGATTCTCTCCCAGATTCTCTCCCAGATTCTCTCCCAGATTCTCTCCCAGATTCTCTCCCAGATTCTCTCCCAGATTCTCTCCCAGATTCTCTCCGAGATTCTCTCCCAGATTCTCTCCCAGATTCTCTCCCAGATTCTCTCCCAGATTCTCTCCCAGATTCTCTCCCAGATTCTCTCCCAGATTCTCTCCCAGATTCTCTCCCAGATTCTCTCCCAGATTCTCTCCCAGATTCTCTCCCAGATTCTCTCCCAGATTCTCTCCCAGATTCTCTCCCAGATTCTCTCCCAGATTCTCTCCCAGATTCTCTCCCAGATTCTCTCCCAGATTCTCTCCCAGATTCTCTCCCAGATTCTCTCCCAGATTCTCTCCCAGATTCTCTCCCAGATTCTCTCCCAGATTCTCTCCCAGATTCTCTCCCAGATTCTCTCCCAGATTCTCTCCCAGATTCTCTCCCAAATTGTATCTCATTCCACCATTCAAAGAAAAGTATTATTCTTAGTCGCGTAATTGATTGAGACCTCATTGTTGTATACCTATTTCGTGTTGAAGATTTTAAAAACTTTTTTTTAGCAAGGACATTGTAAGTTTGCAAATGATCTGTACAATAATTTGGATATCGGTTCGGAGAGATTCTCTCCCAGATTCTCTCCCACATTCTTTTCTATTTTCTCTTCTAGATTATCTTCTAAATTGTATCTCATTCCATCATTCAAGGATAGTATTATTATTAGTCGCGTAATTTATTGAGACCTCGTAGTTGTGTACCTATTTCGTGTTGAAGATTTTAAAAACTTTTTTAGCAAGGGCATTGTAAGTTTGCAAATGATCTGTACAATAATTTGAATATCGGTTCGGAGAGATTCTCTCCCGAACCCCTCTATAATAACAAATAAATAAAAAAATCTACATTAGTTTTCTACATTAGTTTCTACAAATTTTATGTTTAATTATTAATTTTTCAAATATATGCGAAGCGGTTTATCAACTGCGATGCGTAGAATAACGGCCGAATTAGGGGTGCGCTTGAATTGAAATTTTTAAAATTTTCTGGCGGCCATCCCGTATTATCGTAAGGTATAAAAGAAAAATGCGATGTACGAAAGGTCCCCGAAATTGATGCATTTTTAGAGGTCGCTACCGAGGGTTAAAAAAAACAAAGTTTTGGACAATTATAGCTAATAGTTACAAAATGTTGTAAAAGCTGAAAATCCGTCGCGAAATAATAACGGAATATTTCATTTCACAAGATACATTTGTTACAACAAAAGTTAACTTTAAAATACCTAAGGTTTATCGTTTCTGGTAAAGCGAGTTGACAAATTCCTGGAATAGTCAAAAGGTATAAAATATCTTGTAACGTTCCCCTCCCAAACTCCCCCTTCCGGAACTGCAGGAGAGCCCGCCGCCACCTATAGGTACGGCCACATCGCTCTGTACCTTGCGCGCAGGGTGTTTCTCGAGGGTAGCTCGATGCTTTACGTGCGCTAGCTTGCTCGAGCGGTCTAAGGCACTGAATGCGAGTAGCGTTTTCCTTGTGAGCGTGAGTTCGATTGCCGCGTGGAAAATGTTTTTATTTATTTTTTCAGGTTATTTAGAAAATATATGAAAGGGATGGTTGAAGGTAAGTAAAAAATAATTGTAATAGTCGTCAGGTATGGTCGAGGGAATGAGTGAGAGTAAATGCGTATGAATGATTGAAGTCCGAATAAATGTGTAATACTTTTATTATAATGAGCGTGAATGAAGGAGAGTGCGCGTCTAACAGCTTCGGGACTCTGAGATGAACTAAAGAAAGGGCTTGACGGAAGCAGGGCCCTCGCCTATTGTTACGCGCGATAAAGTATTCTTACGCGCTGATAAGACGGCCGCTGCTCGCACGTGGCGGGCGCAGCGGCTGGACCGTTACCGTGAGAGCGTGAACGTTCGCACGGAAGGTGCTGACGGCACAAAGATTAGCGAGAGTCTAGATAAAATATTAAATCTGAGTTTCCTGCGCTAAAAACGTTAACTCGGAATATGGGACCGTCACACTCCCCCTCTTGCAAAAAGAGCGATGCTCCGTATCGGATATGATTTGTTTACAAAATTTGGAATGTGTGAGTCTATACAATGAGATGATTTTGTTTGCTTGTGGGTCTGTTTTTAATGCATTTTTCGTTGTGTGTGTGTGTATCGTCAAAAATAGCCATTTTTCTTTGGATCCACTTCTGTGTCATCTGGTTCTTTTTATTCGGGTTGCCAAAAGATGGTTATTATTTGCTCCGTTCGAAGGTCCTTGTTAGGTTCGTTTGAGGGGTTATAGGTGTCCTGGATCTGAAACTGACTATTTTTCGTTAGCGTTCTGGATTAGTGGGTTGGTTGTGTTATAAAGGATCGGTCGGGTTTGGAAATAAAATCCTCAAATAATTAGAATGAAGAGAAAATCTTTACGCTGGTGTTCAGGATTTATAAGATTTTCTCGTTTGGTGGTATTGTTTTTCCTATTTCCCTTCTGTATTGATCCGTTTGTCTAAATTCTTTTCGGTCGCCTCGTTTCCTTGTCCTAGTCTCTTTATGGTGACTGGTAGTGGTATGCAGGAAAATAGCGAATAATTTGGTTCTCTGAAACAGCCTAAATTTCGGTTAGCTTTAAGGTTAGTAGGAGAGACCTGTTAGTTCGGGATGTGATAATGTTTGTGTGGTCCATGGTTTGGTGCTAGGGAAAGGAATGAGAAGAGAAAAAGAAACTGTGGTTTCTGCAATATGTAACGTATATTAATAAAAGAAGCTTGGCTTATAATTATATGGTTATTTGTTATTATTATTTCGTTGATTACTTATATTGTTGGTTATTGATACGTTGTTATGATGTGTCCTACATGTGGACTTTACTATATGATTATGATTATTTATGTTTGGGTTTTTTTTTTTTGTATATCCTATATGTGGACGTTCTTTTTTTATTGTTGTTCCCCGATCTTTATGTCATATTTCTTTTCGAACTTCTTAATGCGCATATTCCACTCGATTACGTTCAATCTATGCAGAAGTTCACGTCGGGTGTCTGCGTCTTGTTGTTTAAACCAGCGACATGTCGCGTCTTCCCAATTGAATGCCTTTGACAGCAGGTACTCGCTAATGTCGTCGGTTTGTGGGTGTTGTGAAGTCTGGTTTGTCCTTATCGGTGGTGTTGTTGTTCTCTGCCTTGGTGCTGGTACCGGCGGTGTTGTCAATGTTTCCGGTGTAGTGTCTGTTGGTTTGTTTGTTTTGTTTACGGAGGTCTGTGTTACTGCTGTTACCGTTTTTATGGTCCGTCCGTCTTTGGTTTTGGGTCTGGTGCCTGTTGGTTTAGGTAGTGTCGTCGCCGTTCCCTCATTGCGTTCCTTGTTTTCCTTCGTTCCAGCAGGGTACACCGTTACCGGTGGTGCCTTTCCACGGTATATAGTGACGGGTACCGGTTTCAGCTTGGGTGGTTGTGTTGTGCCAGGTGTTGGTTTTCCTATTGTGTTCTGTTGTTTGGCTATTTGTGGTTTGATTGGTGTTATTTCCATATTGTTCATACCCTGTTTTGTCGGTCCGGTTTTGCCTGTTGTTTTTGTCGTTGGTGCCGATGGTGTAGCTTTGCACTTAGCCAGGTAGGCGGAACATTTTTCAATGTGCGCTATCATGCGCGTTGCAGGAAATACAACTTTGCACAAGGGGCAGAGTGCATCCTGCGCCTTGCATGTTTCCATCCTCGTTGTCAATGATCGCAGGCATTCCGCGATATGGGCAGCGCACAACTTTGCCTCGATCTCCATTTTGCACAACGTGCATTCTTTTTTTCCGTCCATTTCTGTTCTGTTGTTATCTGTCAGTGGGGGAAAATTGTTGTTGTGTTGGTCTTTTTTTTTTGTGAATACATATATGTTTTGAAAGGTTCGTAAAAGCATCGTGCTCATGCTCATGCTCTAGCATCTGTGTATTTAACAAGTTGGGATGGGGAGCATGTTTAAGAAGCATTTACATGATGTTGTTATGCGGATAATATGTAATGGCGCGTGCTTGTCTTTGTTCTATTTCTAGTGGGGGTTCAGTTACTATCGCAACGTCTCTATAACGGGTTATTGGTACGACTGCTCTTTCAACGAGTTCTATTGGCTGCTGATGCACTGATATTGGTTGCTGTGTAGTTTGTTCCGCTCTTTCGTTAGGTTGCTCTTGATTTCCCAATCTGATACTTTGTTTCCCTGCCATGCTCGTTATTAAGTTAATGATTTTTGAAATTTTTCCGAACAATGAGAATTTCCAACAAATTCCCAACAAAACAAGGATTGATCAGAGTGATATTCCTGAATATTTTAGGAAGGATTCTAATAACGACAATCTACTACTCAAGCGATGTGCCTTTGTTATTTCTTGTGCTTTTGTTATGTCCGCAGAAACTCAGGTAGCTAATCTGGGTTCCGCGGGCGAGCCGTTAGCTCGTAAGATTCGGGATGTATCCAGTTAAGGGTTGAAACCCAAGGGAATTACACCACACTGTTTCCTTATTAATATTTATTTAACTGTTTATTTAACAAATATTTAACTAACAGTGGTTTAATCAATGCCGTGAAAACTGCCCAAGCAGTTACAGTTAATGTTTTACAATGTCAACTGTTCAATGTCGGTTTACAACCGTTCCTCGGTATTTAGATGGTGTTTACAACGTTCTTTTATCTAGGTTTCACAATACTCGGTTTGAACAGACCTTGCTGCAGTTCGATGCTTACCGATGATCCTCACTCGCTCTCGTGAGCCCTTGCTAGTGTATAGAGTAGACGTACTTGTTGCAATCTTGTGTCTACTGTTACTGTAACCAACCGTGCAGAACCAGGAGTTCCGAAGAGACTGGTGAGTGCTCGCTCTCGGTTCCTTATATGTGGATGCGAGAGCGGGCACGTCAGCTAAATATTGAGCACATGTTTAGCGGTTTACTTTATTCTCATAACAAATATCTTTCCAAATCCTCGCTTCTTCGAGAGCGGGATTTGGAGTATGTTTTCCTTTCGCAATAACTGTCTCGATATTCCCGATTCTCTGTCCTCGAATAAAAGTTTGAGACGCTCTGATTGCGTAATACCTGACTCCGCAATTACCGAGCCGATGCCCTCATTACCGAGTCGCTCGCGATTGCCTAAATGCTGACACGACCGTACTCGACTATACGGTGGCTTCGGTGACTTTATTATTATTTCGCAGCGGCGTGTGCTCGTCGCGTGCCGATGCCTACTTCGATTATTGGGTAATGATGTTGCCGCAATAATCGAGGTACCCGGGGTACAACACTTTTGCGATTACTGTTTTCAAAGCTACTTCGTTTTTTGCAAGATCATCATGAACAGTGTTCGGTTCCAGTGACAATGTGAATGCCTCTGTTTCGGCCAGAATTTCCGTTGTGTTTAAACTATCTATGGCTTTGACTGCGTCTTCTATCATCTGCGTAATGTTCAGTACTAGAGTATGTGAGAAATTCGCTTGAATTGATGTTGATATTTCCACTGATGGTGTTAGTAGGATTGCTCTACTTTTTGCTTGGCATTTGGGGCTAAGTTGCAAAATTCCGGTGTTCTTGATTGTTCTGATTTTTGATTCAAGGTTACTGCAGGTGATATATAAACTTTCCGGTTTCGGTGCGGCATACAGCCATGCGTTAGTATTGCTAACTCGGGCCCAATAGGTTTGTTTAAGAGTTTTAAATCGGATGTCGCAGGTTACTAAATTAAAAAATTGGTGGTTAGTTAGTAATTGTACTTCGCATTCGGTTTGATCGGTGATGCGCTGTACTGGGGCGATTTGTTCGCACACATAGTTGGTCATTGCGAGCTTCCATTCATCTAGACTCTGTAGATTGAAATAGGTTTCGAAGTCGTTTGATACAGCTGTATATTGGGTGGTAGGTTTAATGAATGCAAATCGTGAGTTATTATAACTGGTGACTTGACGTACTGGGACCGCTGTGTGATGGTATAGTTTATATGCTGTTAGGTCTAGCAACGGTATTTTAATTACGTAGATCAGTTTTTCTCCGTTATGGAACACGCTTAGTTTGGTTAGTTCCATCAGTTCCGGTACGTGTTTAGTATCCAATGGGATAGGGAATTCTGTGTTGGGTGAGGATTTCCTAACTGCCTCGGCGCTGAGTAATATTTTCTTGCTTGACAAAAGCTGAGGGTGCATTTGCCCGGCTTTTGCAAAGAAAATTGCATTGATCAGTGTGTCGATGTTAAGTTCCAGTTCTGTTAGGTTTTCCTCTATTTGGGTTGTGAATTGTATTGTGTGTTACACCGATCCCCTAAGGGTTACGGGCTCCTTCACTTTCTTCCTCCTCCTTCCTTATCCGCGGTCGCCGGTTCGATTCTTGGGCCCGGAGCTTCGTCGCGCCCCGTCAGGTGTCAGTAGTCCCGGACATACGGATATAGTCGTAGTTGGTACGTCCTATCTCCGGAGCTATGTCCCCGTCCGTTTTCCTTTCACCTACGGGCCTTCAGTCTCGGGAATCGAACCCGCGACACCTTTTCCCAGTCTTTCGGTTTCCCATACCGAGGCGCTGGTCCTTTCCTCTGGACCTACTATTATAGTGGGTTCCGAACCACTTTTTCGCAGATAAAAACACCACAGAAAATTCTTGGTGCTTGCCGGGAATCGAACCCGGGCCTACTGCGTGTGAAGCGCGCGCCGAGACCACTCGGCCACGCTCACCCTTGGGTTGTGAATTGTATTGCTATTGTATTTAGTTCGATAGTGTGTATCTCGGCACCAATCGCTACCTGGACGCTGTTGAATCTTTGCGTTTCTTTACGCAGTGCTACTGCTAATGACGTTATTTGTGTTTGCATTGTATTAAATCCTGATCTTATGATATGTGTTTGGTTTTCTACGATTTCTGCTAGTTCAATTGTGTTATTTCCTAGTGCATCGATTTGTTCATTGATTCGTTCAGCATCGTCGTTATCCATGGTACCGAAAAGTACCTTATTTATTTTCCCTATAAAATTGAATGGCGCGCGTTTTTTACGATTGTTCGTGAGATTAGTTTTTATGGCTGGTATTAATTCGTTCAGAGTTCGCTCCGTGTTTTCCAGGGTATCCAGTCGAGACAGCATTGCTGACAGCTGTCCTTTTATAAGGCAACGTGTTCCCAGCGTGGAGCAAAACTGAACTGTTGCCATTATGTTCTTTTGTATTTGTAGTCTTCTGTCTGCGAGTCCATGGGTGTTGATGTACGCGATTAGCGTCCATGTCGTGTGGTATAAGCGGAGTTTTCCCAGTGGTTCAGAGTATAATCCTCGATTTCTCGTCAGTGGTATAATTTCTACTGGATCGTCGGTGGTTAGAGCGGCCGTATGGCATCTGCAACATACGCCGTTTTAATGTCATCTACGTGTACCACTTTTGATTTTTTCTCAGAGATTTGTAATTCTATGTTGTTTCTGTCTAATACTCGGAGGATTTTATATGGGCCTAAATAGTTACTATTGAGTTTGCCTTTCCTAGCTTTGTTTTCGAGCCATACCATTTGTTCGGGTTGGAAACTTTTTGTTTGGGTTTTCCTGTCGTAATAGTGTTTTGTCTTTTGCTTAAATCGAACTTGATTTTCAAACGCCAATTGCTGGACGTCCTTCAGGTTCTGTACCACTTGGTTCAGATAGTCATTATAAGTAACTACCTTTTCCGGTGGTGGGAACTCTGAGGGTGTTCTGGCTGTTCTACCAAATACAAGTTCGAAGGGTGTGTAGCCTGTGGTTTCGTGCACGCTTGTATTGTACGACATTGTCGCAAAGGGTAGTAACTCGTCCCAATCACGATGTTTACTGATGAAATGTTTAAGATATTCTATCAGTCCGTGATGGCTACGTACCAGAGCCCCATCGGACTGTGGATGGTAGGCTGATGTTTTGTATCGTTGAATTTGGAATAACTTCGCAAATTCTTCGAAAGTTTCGGACATGAAGTTACTGCCTTGGTCCGACAATATAGCGCGAGGAGCGCCGAATGTTGATATCAGAGTCGTACAAAGTGCTTTCGCAACGTCGATAGTCGTTTGATTTTTTAATGGGACCGCAATACTAAATTTGCTAAAAAGATCGAGTATTGTCAATATATACGTGAAACCGTTTCTTGTTTCGTGTAAAGGTCCAACTATGTCGATTGCAACTTTGTCGAAAGGTACGAATGGAGAGTCGGTGATGATCATTGGGGCTTTGCTTTTGACGCGTACCAGCTTGTTTTTCTGGCAATCGAAGCAGTATCTGATGAAGTTCCGAACGTCGTTCTTTAGACCCTTCCAGTAATACTGTGAGAGTATACGTTGGTACGTTTTTGATACTCCTTTATGGCCTCCAATTGTTGATCCGTGCAATTCCTTCATGATGTTCTGTCTGATTTCGGGTGGTGGGATCGTTAACAAACCCTCGCAAATAGTGAACTCTATTCGCGATTTGTTTGTAAGTGTTCTTAACTGGGTCTTGATGTTTGCCCACAATGTCGCGTCGATGATTTTTGGATCTTTTGACATAGTGCAGGATTCCAGTTTCTCTTTTTCCAGGATTTCGATGAGTGCTTCCAAGCATTTATTTATCATGTGCATGTTTGTGGTGTCTGTGGATTTTGGTTTACAGACCATCCCGATGTAGCATGTTTCTCCTTGGCGCGTGACGAGCATGTTTCCAACCTGTGGGTTACATTTTTGCAGTGACTGTTGGTCGATCTTATTTTTTTCAACTAATATTTCTGTGACCATAGTGTTCATCACACAATCGGCTGCCAAAAAGTATGCTATGTTGTCTTTTTGAGCTAAAAGGTTAGATTGTGTGATTGCGATGTTATCGTGTATAATCACATCTTCCGTTATTGTTGCGCCTCTGCTCGATGGTTGTGTACCGGTGTGCGTTAGTCGCTTCCTATGGTAACTTGATAGTTCAAAAGAAGAGCCGCTGTCTATATCGTTGGATTCGTCTCTTGATGATTCTTCCTGGTTGTGTTTCGTTGGTGGGGTTGAGGTGGGATTTTGAGGTTCTGGGGTAGGAATCGGATATGAGGGTTGCGGGTTTGCATAACTGCGAGCTGGCATGCTGGGTGATGGCTGGCTGTAACGTCGGGATTCCCAATAGTCATCCGTCATTTCGGGAGAGCATTGACCAGGGTCATCAGCTGGGGTTTCCTTAGTTCTTCTGGATTCCCAATAGTCATCCGTCATTTCAGGAGACAGATTTTCGGGATCGTTTAAGCTTTTTGGAATGGGTTGATTTTTTTTTGTTGAGTATCCGGAAGTTTTGGTTTTCTATTTGCTATCCTTTCGCTGCGCCTGGTTGGTTCTTTTGGCGTCTTTTTTGTTCGTTTTTTTATCGGTTTGGGCAACCATTTCTCTGACTTCTGGCGTGTTGTTGTTGTTTCCCGACACTCCAAAGGTGTGGGTGGTGAACGGAAGTTCGGTTGCACTGGTGTTCGTGCTCTAGCTTCCTCGTTACCTTTCCCCACGTTGTGCATTGAAGGTGACCTGAACGTTGGTTGCACCGGTGGTTCGTAGGTTTTATCGTCGCTGGCCAATTCTCCGATATTTGTCGGCGGCGATTGATCGTCTCGTTGTTGTAATCTTGTTCCTTTTGCATTGGCAGATCGGTTTTTCCATTTTGTGTACCGTCTTCCTTCCGTATCTGTGGACTTTTTCTCTCTGTGTCAGGCGGGGCTCTCTGTCCTCTGCGCTCTGCACTTTTCACTTTAGTCTCGCTTTGTACGGTCGGTTTTTTCTCTTTATTCTTCTCTTTTTTACTCTTTTCTTCTTCATTATTTTTTACATATTTCTCTGTTACTTTTTATTTTCGTGTCCTTGATTTCTTGCGTGGTTCTCGTGTTTGCCTTTCGTCCTCTGAAGTGTCCTTTTTACGTTTCCTTGTCGTCCTAGGGGGTTTCGGGGTGAGTTCATCTTCCGAAATTTCGGTTTGTGGTGTTTCGTCGTCAACCGTTGGATCTGTTCTGACGTCTGCACTCTCTTTCTTTTGTGTTGTGTCTATGTTTTTATTCTGCAGTGAACCTTGTTGTGGCTGTTCGTTATCTGAACCGTTTTCATGCGGTTTTTTCCAGGGTGCTGGATTTCCGGATGATTCATCGGATGAGCGGCCGCGTGTGTGTGGCTGATGGAAGATTTTTGGTTTTTTGAATGTTTCTTCTGCGTTTTCAGAGGAGCTTTCGCGGGGTCTAACGGGAAGAATAGTTGCGGGATTCCTAGATAAAGCGACGACGTTTAGTTTGCCTGGTTGATGATGAATTTCGAAGTCATAGTTGTTCAGCGTCGTTTGCCAGCGTTGGAGTTGTTGTGGGAGGTCAGCCTTGTTTGCTAAATATGTTAATGCTCTATTGTCCGTGATAAGAGTGAATCGTTGTCCATATAGGTAGGTTTTGAAATGTTCCACTGCGTTTACTATTGCTAACAATTCTTTTCTCATGGCATTGTATGACTGTTGCGCTTTTGAGAGAGTTCGCGAGAAAAAGGCTACCGGATGATCGAATTTTTCGTGCTGTTGACTAAGTACTGCGCCGATTGCGTAGTCTGAAGCGTCAGTTGTGAGTTTAAACGGTTTTTTATCGTCCGGATAGCGCAAAATTGGTCGTTCAATAATTTTGCTCTTGAGATAGTCGAAAGCCTTTTGACATTCCTGAGTCCAATCGAATTTAGCGTCTTTCTTTAATTGTTTTGGCATGGGGACCGTTATTTTTGCGAAATCTCGAATAAAGCGTCTGTAATATCCAGCGAGAGCAGTGAACTGTTTTATGGATTTTTTACCTTTGGGGACTGGGAAGTCCTTTACGGCTTGAACTATTAGGGGATTGGGTTGGACTCCTTTTTCCGAAATTGTGTGGCCTAAATATGTTACCGCTTTCCTGAGAAAGTGACACTTGTCGGTTTGTAGAGTTAGTCCTGCTTTCGTTAATCGTTCTGCTAATCGGTTGAATTTCTTTCCGTGTTCTTCGAGGGTGTTTGCGTAGATAACGATGTCGTCCAGGTAAACAAAAAGGTCGCTTCCAGTGAGTCCTGACAGTACTATATCCATTAATCGTTGAAAGGTTGCTGGTGCATTTTTCAGGCCAAATGGCATACGGTTGAACTCGTAATGTCCACTCGGCGTAGAAAATGCGGTTTTTTGTTTGTCGTTCGGGTGCATTTCGAGTTGTTGGAAACGGGAAGCTAAGTCAAATGTTGAAAAGTAACGAGCGTTTCCTAATTGATCCAGAATTTCTACTATGTTTGGCAGTGGATATGCGTCGGGGGTTGTTTTTGCGTTTATTTTTTGAAAATCTATCACCATTCGCCATTTTTTGTTGCCTTGAGAGTCTGATTTTTTTGGTACGATCCAAACTGGAGAGTTGTACGGTGATAGTGATGGCTGTATAATGTCTTTTTCCAATAAATTCTCGGTTTGTTTTTGAATCTCCTTTTTGTGGACCTGGGGGAAGCGATATTGTTTTATGTTCACTGGTCTGTCGTCCGTTGTGAAAATTTCTAGTTTCAGAAGAGTTGTGTGTCCTATTTGATCGCCGGGTATGTGAAACAAGAATGGATTTTGCGACGCGAGTTTGTAAACATGATTTTTCTCTTCTTCATTTAGGTTTTCCAAATGCAGAAGAGGTTTCAGTTTTTCGAACCGTTCTACGGTGTTCGTGGCGACCGTTGTTTGAATTACTGCGCTGTGAGCGTCGCCGCTACAACGACAATTCTCCGTTTCGGTCGTAACCTGAGAGATGCACTCTACAGGCTGCAGTTCGACTGTCGGGATCTCAAAATGGATGGCATTATTAGTTTTATTAATGATGCCCACGTATGCAATTCCATTGTTGTTTCTCACAAGGGCTTCGCCAAGAATGATGCCGTCCGGAGTTTTTAATCGCGGAACGTATCCTTCCTGGATCTCGGTGTTTTTTATTCTGATGTGAATGACGCTTTTTGCTCTGGGTGGAACCGAAATCTGTTCGCGAGTTGCAAATGGTATGCGATGGTTTTTGAATGCTATACAGGGGCTCGAGTAAAGAATATCGGCTGGTGTTTGTTTGAAAAAGGCATCGCCCAATATGGCGTCCTGCGTTATCGGAAATTTGTCGGAAACCACGTGGAATTCAACTTGTACGGATTTGATCGGAATTATACATTTGCCCAGTGTGTATACTTTACCTTCGGTGATACCTGTTAATTCGTAGATGATTTGTGCATCAATTTTTATGTTGCGTGCGATAGTTTTTTCTTTTATCAAGTTAATTTGGGCTCCAGTATCGATTAAAAATTTCGTCGGATTATAGCGCAGTTCAGGGGATGTCATGCAGATTGATGGCGGCTTATGGCCTTTTGTTGTTCCTAGTGAGATCGTTGCTTTTTTTAGTGTCTTGTTTAGTGCTTTTAAAATTTGTTCTACGGCGCACTGGTTCGTAAAACTCGTTTCTAGTTTTTTAGGTTCAGGCTTGCGAGCATGGTTTTTAGCTGTTTTTCGACTTCCGATGGTGAGCTGGATTTATCATCGCGGTCGGAGGATCGGTCTCGTGAATTGCTTCGGCGTTTGTCGCGCGAGTCGTCCCGTCTGTCGCGTGAGCCGTCGCGTCGTTCGTATGGGCGTCTGTCGCGTGAATCGTTTCGATATCTGTCCCGTGACTGTCTGTTTCGTGAGTCGCTATATCTGCCGCGTGAGTCGTTTCGGTACCTGTCTCGTGAGTTGTTTCGGTATCGGTCACGTGAGTCGTTCCTATATCTGTCTCGTGAATTGTTTCTGTACCTATCTCGTGAGTCGTTCCTGTATCTGTCTCGTGAGTCATTCCTGTATCTGTCTCGTGAGTCGTTCGTGTATCTGTCTCGTGAGTCGTCCCTGTATCTGCCTCGCGAGTCGTTCCTGTATCTGTCTCGTGAGTCGTCGCGCCTGTTTTTGTCGTAACGTTCCCGAGAATAATCTCTATTGTCTATGCGTCTGAAATTTTCGCGCATTCTACGGATAGTCGTGCACTCCGCGGTCGTGTGATTTTTCATGTGAGGGTGTAGTTCGCAGTGTTTGTCGGGCTCGTTTGTTGTTTCTGCGAATTGTACTTTCGCCGTACCTGTGGCTATTTGAACGTCGCGGATCGCTAGATTTTTCCGTACCTGTTTCTGTTTGTCTAATTCGTGTTCTATTGTTTTTGCTTGGTCGATGAGTGCATCGAATTCTTGTGCGTTGTGGAGGATGAGGTGTGAGCCGATGGCAGGCGTAAGGCCTCTAACGTAAGCTCTTTTCGTTTTTGCTGTAACTTCTACTATTCTGTCGGCTAAATACTGTCTTTTGTCGGCTGAGTTATAAGTTTCTTTTAATCTGTCTGTAATTTTTCGGAGTTTTTCGCGCAATCGTGCTGCGTATTCCACTACTGTTTCGTTGTATTCTTGTGGCGTTGTTTCTATTTCATTTTCGAGATCGTTTAGATCTTCGGTTTTCAAAAATGCTCGTTTGAGTTCTTTTAAGAGGGCATCAAGATTTGCTGGGGATGTGGCTTCTACTACGGAAAGGGCTAGGTCGGATAGTTTGAACGGGATCATGTTAAAGAATTTTTCGCGTTCTGTTTCAGCCAAGCAATCATTTGCACGATTGCATGCTCTGACAAAAACGTCGACGGCGGGTTTTTTCCCGTCGAATGTTGGTATGGCCTTATAGGCATCGCGAAACGTAAAAGTGTTGCCATTTTCTGGCATTCTGAATGGGGTAATCTGAAATAATTCAGGTGTGAAGATGTCGGAAGCAGAATTTCGGCGTCTGTGGTGACGCGGTGGTGGTCGGGGGTATGGGCGAGAAATGTTTGCGAATTATTGTAAACGGTTTAATTTGAAATATATATATATCGTCTTTTTTGTTTTAGAGAAAAAATCAAAATTTCCTGTTGTTCCTCTTTTTTTTTTAAATATAATTATTTGACAAATACTTTTATTTTTATACTCTCTTTTTTCTATTTGGAAATATCTCCCCTTTTGGAAATAATCGTTTTACTTTGTCTTTTCTGTTTCGTTTAACAAAAGGAATTTAAGTAGTTGCTTTGACTCAGTGTTTTCGTTCCAATTTGTAAAGGAATAAAAGAAAAATAAATACATTTTTTTTTTTTTTTTTAAAGTTTGTTGCTTAATTTGTTATTCAGTTCTCAAAACTCTAGGGAAGTGAGGAAAAGAAAAACTCGAAATTTATGTTGCTTGAAACTTTTGTGTCGCCCTGTATAGCTGTCGAGTGCTTCTTACCGGGATGACGTGAGTGCGCCCGGCGCGCGAGTGTAGAAAGAGAGAGCGATAGTCTTCGGCTTTGTTTACGATGTGTATAATTTGTATTTATTTATTTATTTATTTTATTTATTTATTTGTTAGTTATTATTGTTGCGTTAGTCACTCAAGCAGCATAAAAAAAATGAATAGAAAAGAAAAATAAAAATAATTTTAAAGGGTACTTACAGTGCCAAAATTATTAGAATGTGTAGTTGCATGGAAGATTTTTTAAATTATATTTGTTCGACTTCCTTCCTTCCTTCCTTGTATATGGGATTGTATCGAAATGCTGGTATCCGTGTGAAGTTTCCGTGAAAATATTGTTAATATCCTGAGCTGTTGTAAATGTCCGTGAAAATGCCAACAGGATCGGTGAGATTGTTGGGAGTGTTGAAAATATCCGTGAAGATGTCCGTGTGAATGCCAATTATTTCCGTGAGCCGTTGAGGTGTGTGTTGAGTTGCCAAAGATTTTTCTTTATAACTGTCACTAATAATTTTTTTTCTTTTTTTTCACTGGCTTCACTTTTTCACTTTTTTTTCACTCTTTTTAATAATAATGTGCGCGTGTTAATAGTTCGTAGTCTTCTGACACCATGTAATAGTCGTCAGGTATGGTCGAGGGAATGAGTGAGAGTAAATGCGTATGAATGATTGAAGTCCGAATAAATGTGTAATACTTTTATTATAATGAGCGTGAATGAAGGAGAGTGCGCGTCTAACAGCTTCGGGACTCTGAGATGAACTAAAGAAAGGGCCTGACGGAAGCAGGGCCCTCGCCTATTGCTACGCGCGACAAAGTATTCTTACGCGCTGATAAGACGGCCGCTGCTCGCACGTGGCGGGCGCAGCGGCTGGACCGTTACCGTGAGAGCGTGAACGTTCGCACGGAAGGTGCTGACGGCACAAAGATTAGCGAGAGTCTAGATAAAATATTAAATCTGAGTTTCCTGCGCTAAAAACGTTAACTCGGAATATGGGACCGTCACACTCCCCCTCTTGCAAAAAGAGCGATGCTCCGTATCGGATATGATTTGTTTACAAGGTTTTTGCGTGTGTGAGTCTATATAATCAGATGGTTTTTGTTTGTTTGTTCGTAAGTCCGGATTTTATGCATTTCTTTTAATGTGTGTATGGGAGTCGTAAAAATAGCCATTTTCCTTGGATCCCGCTTCTGTGTTATCCGGTTCTTTTTATTCGGGTTGCCATGATGATGATTCCCGTTCGTTCCATTTGAATATCCTGTTAGGTATGTCGAAGGTGGTTATAGAAGTTCTGAATCTGAAACTGACTATTGTTTGTTAGTGTTTTGTTAGTGGAATTGGTTGTGTTATAAAGGATCGGTCGGGTCCATAGGTATGTATGTAATTCTAATGGTAATAGACTCTTTTACGTTAGTCTTCCGAATTTAAGTGACTTTGGTCTGGTCGTGGTTCTTTTGGCTGTCCTTCAAGCTTGGTTCTTTCCTGGTTCCTTTGTCCGTATTATTTATTACCCTGTATCTTGTGGTGGATTTGAGAAAATGTCTATTGTTGGCTTGTTTCCTAGAACAGTCTAAATTGTTAGCTTCCAATGTTAGTAGGAGAGACATGTTAACTTAGGATGTGGCTTGTGTGGTCCATGGTTTGGTGCTAGGAAAAGAAATGAAGGAGAAAAAAAAACTGATTCCTGCGGTATATAAATGTGTATTGATGAAAAGAAATTTGGCTTATAATTATGTGGTTATTATTATTTGATTATAATATCTTTGCTGGTTATTGGTATTTGATTATGTGTGATAAATGTATATTAGTGAAAGGAAATTTGGCTTATAATTATGGGGTTATTATTATTTGGTTATAATATATTTGTTGGTTATTGGTATGTGTCCTACATGTGGACTCTTTTTTTTATTGTTGTTGTTCTCCAATCTTTACGCCGTGTTTTCTCTCGTACTTCCTGATGGACAGGTCCCACTCGATTGTGTTCAACCTACTCAACAGTTCACGTCGGGTGTCCGCGTCCTGGTGTTTGAACCAGCGACATGTCGCGTCTGTCCAATCGAATGCTTTCGACAGCAGGTACTCTGTAATGTCGTCGGTTTGTGTGCGTCGTGAAGTTTGGTTTGCTTTTATCGGTGGTGTTCTTGCTCTCTGTCTTGGTGCTGGTGTTGGGGGTGGTGTTGATATTTCCGGTGTAGCGACTAGTGGTTTGCTTAGCTTGTTTACTGGGATTTGTGTCGATGCTGTTACCATTTGCACGTCCTTGGCTTTGGGTTTTGTGTCCGTATCATTTTTTGTCTTTGGTATAGCACCTGTTGATTTTTTTATTGTTGTTATGGGTTTTGTGTTCTCCTTTCCTCGTGTCTCTGTAGTCTTCTGTGAAGGTTCCATCGCTTTGCCTCGGTATATCACCACGGGTAGTGCTTTTCCGCGATATATGGTGGAAGGTACCGGTTTCAGTTCGCGTGGTTGTGTCATGATCGGTGTAGTTTTTTCTGTAGTTGTGTTCTGCTGTTTCAGTGTTTGTGGCCTGGTTGGTGTTGTTACTTTGTTTATTTTTTGTTCCATTGGTCCGGTTTTTTCTGCTATTTTTGTTGTTGGTGCCAATGGTGTTTTTTGTTTAGCCATGTAAGCGGAGCATTTTTCGATGTGTGCTATCATTCGCACCGCCGGGAATACAACTTTGCACAGGGGGCAGGGTGCATCCTGCGCCTTGCACGTTTCCATTCTTACGGTCAATTTTTGCAGGCATTCCGCGATATGGGTAACGCACAGCTTTGGCTCGAACTCCATCTTGCACAGCGGGCATGCTATTTTTGCAGCCATCTTCTTGTTGTTGCGTCTTGCGTCCGTCTGTTGTTATCTATGAGTGAATCGAAATTGTTGTGTGCATGTTTTTTTTTTTTTTTTTTTTGTATAGCTTGCCGAAAGCGTTGAAGCCATGCTGCGGCGTGCATTCATTCTGTCTTAGTTTCATTCTGTTCGTTCAGTCGTTCCGTCTTCATTCATTGCTTAAGCCTAATGAATCGGTGTGTGAGGAACATGCTGTAGGGGGCGTTTACATGATGGTATTGTGTGGGTAATATGTTATGGCACGTGCCGGTCTATGTTCGATTTCGAGTGGGGGTTCGGTTACTATTGCAACATCTCTGTAACGGGTTATTGGTATACGACTGCTCTTTCGACAAGTTCTATTGGTTGCTGATGCGCTTGTGTGGTTTGTTCTGTTCTCTCGTTAGGTTGCTCTTGATTTCCCAATCTAATACTTTGCTTTCCTGTCATGCATGTTATTAAATTAATGATTTTTGAAATTTTTCCGAACAACGAGAATTTACAACAAATTCCCAACAAAACGAGGATTGATCCAAGGGATATTCCTGAGTACTTTAGAAAAGATTCAAGTAACGACAGTCTGTTACTCAAGCGATGTGTTTTTGTTATTTCCTTAGCCTTTGCGATCACGGTTTTTAAAGCAACTTCGTTTTTTGTAAGGTCGTCAGAAACAGTGTTCGGCTCCATCGACAGCGCAAATGCATCCGTTTCGGTCAGAATCTCGGTTATGTTCAAATTATCTGTTGTTTTGACGGCATTTTCTATCATTTGTGTAATATTTAGGACTAATGTGCTTGAAAAATCCGTTTGTATGGACGATGTTATCTCTACTGATGGTGTTAAATGAATGGTTTTACTTTTTGCCTGACATTTCGGACTAAGTTGCAGAATTCCTGTATTTTTAATAATTGTAATTCTCGATTCGAGGTTTTTACAAGTAATATAGAGACTTTCTGGTTTCGGTGCGGCATACAACCAAGCATTAGTGTTACTGACTCTAGCCCAATAGGTTCGTTGGAGTGTTTTTAGTCGGATGTCGCAGGTTTCCAAGCTGAAAAATTGGGGGTTGGTTACTAGTTGCACCTCGCATTCGGTGTGATCGGTAATACGTTGAACTGGAGTTACTTGTTCGCAGACATAATTGGATGCTGTAAGCTTACACTCATCTAGTTTCTGTAAACTAAAATAGGTTTCAAAATCGTCTGAGACGGCTGTATACTGGGAAGTGGGCTTGATAAATGCAAATCGTGAGTTGTTATAATTTGTGGCTTGGCGTACGGGAACTGCTGTGTGATGGTATAGTTTGTATGTTACTGGGTCTAGCAATGGTATCTTAATTACGTAGATCAATTTTTCTCCGTTATGGAACACACTTAATTTAGTTAGTTCCATCAGCTCGGGTACGTGTTTGGTGTCTAAAGGTATTGGGAATTCTGTATTCGGTGAGGATTTCTTGACTGCCTCGGCGCTGAGTAGTATTTTCCTACTCGTCAAAAGTTGGGGATGTATTTGTCCGATTTTTGCGAAAAGAATTGCGTTGATCAGTGTTTCGATGTCGAGTTCTAGTTCCGTTAGATTTTCTTCTATTTGGGTTGTAAATTGTATTGCTATTGTATTTAGTTCGATAATGTGTATTTCAGCTCCGATTGCGACGTGGATCGTGTTGAATCTCTGGGTTTTCTTCCGTAGTGCTGCTACTAATGATGTGATTTGTTTCTGCATTGTATCGAATCCCGATCTAATGATGTGAGTTTGGTTTTGTACAATTTCTGCCAATTCCATAGCATTGTTCCCTAGTGCTTCGATTTGCGCGTTGATTCGTTCTGCGTCTTCGCTATCCATGGTTCCGAAAAGTACTTTATTTATTTTTCCTATGAATTCAAGTGGTGCGCGTTTTTCGCGATTGTTTATAGAATTAGCTTTTATTGATGGAATCAATTCGTTCAGGATTAACTCTGTATTCTCCAGGGTGTCTAGTCGGGATAGCATTGCTGATAATTGTCCTTTTATGAGGCAGCGCGTTTCTAGTGTGGAGCAAAACTCTACTGTTGCCATTATGTTTTGTTGTATTTGTAGTCGCCTATCTGTGAGTCCGTGGGTGTTGATGTATGTGATTAGTGTCCATGTCGTGTGGTACAACCGGAGTTTTCCCAGTGGTTCGGAGTATAGTCCTGGATTTTTCATGAATGGTATAATTTCTACCGGATCGTTGGTGGTTAGAGCGGCCGTATGGCATCTGCAACATACGCCGTTTTAATATCATCTATGTGTACTATTTTCGATTTTTCCTCGGAGATTTGTAATTCTACATTGTTTCTATCTAATACTCGGAGGATTTTAAATGGACCTAAATAGTTACTGTCGAGTTTGCCTTTCCTAGCTTTGTTTTCGAGCCATACCATTTCGTCGGGTTGGAAACTTTTTGTTTGGGTTTTTCTGTCGTAATAGTGTTTTGTCTTTTGCTTAAA
Organism: Ichneumon xanthorius; assembly: GCA_917499995.1. Classification (NCBI taxonomy): domain Eukaryota; kingdom Metazoa; phylum Arthropoda; class Insecta; order Hymenoptera; family Ichneumonidae; genus Ichneumon; species Ichneumon xanthorius. The sequence continues at coordinate 1,595,862 of CAKJTD010000103.1, forward strand.
TCGAACTTGATTTTCAAACGCCAATTGCTGGACGTCCTTCAGGTTCTGTACCACTTGGTTCAGATAGTCATTATAAGTAACTACCTTTTCCGGTGGTGGGAACTCTGAGGGTGTTCTGGCTGTTCTACCAAATACAAGTTCGAAGGGTGTGCAGCCTGTGGTTTCGTGCACGCTTGTATTGTACGACATTGTCGCAAAGGGCAGTAACTCGTCCCAATCACGGTGTTTACTGATGAAATGTTTAAGATATTCTATCAGTCCGTGATGGCTACGTTCCAGAGCCCCATTGGACTGTGGATGGTAGGCTGATGTTTTGTATCGTTGAATTTGGAATAACTTCGCAAATTCTTCGAAAGTTTCGGACATGAAGTTACTGCCTTGGTCCGACAATATAGCGCGAGGAGCGCCGAATGTTGATATCAGAGTCGTACAAAGCGCTTTCGCAACGTCGATAGTTGTTTGATTTTTTAATGGGACCGCAATACTAAATTTGCTAAACAGATCGAGTATTGTCAATATATACGTGAAACCGTTTCTTGTTTCGCGTAAGGGTCCAACTATGTCGATTGCAACTTTGTCGAAAGGTACGAATGGAGAGTCGGTGATGATCATTGGGGCTTTGCTTTTGACGCGTACCAGCTTGTTTTTCTGGCAATCGAAGCAGTATCTGATGAAGTTCCGAACGTCGTTCTTTAGACCCTTCCAGTAATACTGTGAGAGTATACGTTGGTACGTTTTTGATACTCCTTTATGGCCTCCAATTGTTGATCCGTGCAATTCTTTCATGATGTTCTGTCTGATTTCGGGTGGTGGGATCGTTAACAAACCTACGCAAATAGTGAACTCTATTCGCGATTTGTTTGTAAGTGTTCTTAACTGGGTCTTGATGTTTGCCCACAATGTGGCGTCGATGATTTTTGGATTTTTTAACATAGTGCAGGATTCCAGTTTCTCTTTTTCCAGGATTTCGATGAGTGCTTCCAAGCATTTATTTATCATGTGCATGTTTGTGGTGTCTGTGGATTTTGGTTTACAGACCATCCCGATGTAGCATGTTTCTCCTTGGCGCGTGACGAGCATGTTTCCAACCTGTGGGTTACACTTTAGCAGTGACTGCTGGTCGATTTTATTTTTTTCGGTTAATATTTCCGCGACCATGGTGTTCATCACACAGTCGGCTGCCAAAAAGTATGCTATGTTGTCCTTTTGTGCTAGAAGGTTAGATTGTGTGATTGCAATGTTATCATGTATAATCACATCTTCCGTTATCGTTGCGCTTCTAGTCGATGGTCGTGTTCCGGTGTGTGTTAGTCGCTTCCTATGGTAACTCGATGGTTCAAAAGGAGAGTCGCTGTCTGTATCGTTGGATTCGTCTCTTGATGATTCTTCCTGGTTGTGTTTCGTTGGTGGGATTGAGGTGGGATTTTGAGGTTCTGGTGTAGGAATCGGATATGAGGGTTGCGGGTTTGCATAACTGCGAGCTGGCATGCTGGGTGATGGCTGGCTGTAACGTCGGGATTCCCAATAGTCATCCGTCATTTCGGGAGAGCATTGACCAGGGTCATCAGCTGGGGTTTCCTTAGTTCTTGTGGATTCCCAATAGTCATCCGTCATTTCGGGAGACAGATTTTTGGGATCGTTCAAGCTTTTTGTAATGGGTTGATTTTTTTGTTGAGTATCCGGGAGTTTTGGTTTTCTATTTGCTATCCTTTCGCTGCGCCTGGTTGGTTCTTCTGGCGTCTTTTTTGTTCGTTTTTTTATCGGTTTGGGTAACCATTTCTCTGACTGCTGGCGTGTTGTTGTTGTTTCCCGACACTCCAAGGGTGTGGGTGGTGAACGGAAGTTCAGTTGCACTGGTGTTCGTGCTCTAGCTTCCTCATTACCTTTCCCCACGTTATGCATTGAAGGTGACCTGAACGTTGGTTGCACCGGTGGTTCGTAGGTTTTATCGTCGCTGGCCAGTTCTCCGATATTTGTCGGCGGCGATTGGTCATCTCGTTGCTGTAAAGCTTGTTCCTTTTGCATTGCTAGATCGGTTTTTTCCTTTTTTGTGTCTTCTTCCTTCCGCATTTGTGGACTTTTTTGTTCTGTGTCAGGCGGGGCTCTTTGTCCTCTGCGCTCTGCACTTTTCATTCTAGTCTCACTTTGAACGGTCGGTTTCTCTTCTTTATTCTTCTCTTTTTTACTCTTTTCTTCTTCTTCATAGTTTTTCACATATTTCTTTGTTAGTTTTTCTTTTCATGTCCTTGATTTCTTGCGTGTTTCTCGTGTTTTCTTTTCATCCTCTGAAGTGTCCTTTTTACGTTTCCTTGTCGTCCTAGGGGGTTTCGGGGTGAGTTCATCTTCCGAAATTTCGGTTTGTGGTGTTTCGTCGTCAACCGTTGGATCTGTGCTGACGTGTGCGCTCTCCTTCTTTTGTGTTGTGTCTATGTTTTTATTCTGCATCGAACCTTATTGTGGCTGTTCGTTATCTGGATCGTTTTCATGCGGTTTTTTCCAGGGTGCTGGATTTCCGGATGATTCATCGGATGAGCGGCCGCGTGTGTGTGGCTGATGGAAGATTTTTGGTCTCTTGAATGTTTCTTCTGCATTTTTAGAGGAGCTTTCGCGGGGTCTAACGGGAAGAATAGTTGCGGGATTCCTAGATAAAGCGTCTGCGACGACGTTTAGCTTGCCCGGTTGATGATGAATTTCGAAGTCATAGTTGTTCAGCGTTGTTTGCCAGCGTTGGAGTTGTTGTGGAAGGTCAGCCTTGTTCGCCAGATATGTTAATGCTCTATTGTCCGTGATGAGGGTAAATCGTTGTCCGTATAAGTAGGTTTTGAAATGTTCTACTGCGTTTACTATTGCTAACAATTCTTTTCTCATGGCATCGTATGACTGTTCCGCTTTTGAGAGAGTTCGCGAGAAAAAGGCTACCGGATGATCGAATTTTTCGTGCTGTTGACTAAGTACTGCGCCGATTGCGTAGTCTGAAGCGTCAGTTTTGAGTTTAAACGGTTTTTTATCGTTCGGATAGTTCAAAATTGGTCGTTCAATAATTCTGCTCTTGAGATAGTCGAAAGCCTTTTGACATTCCTGAGTCCAATCGAATTTAGCGTCTTTCTTTAATTGTTTTGTCATGGGGACCGTTATTTTCGCGAAATCTCGAATAAAGCGTCTGTAATATCCAGCGAGAGCGGTAAATTGTTTTATGTCTTTTTTATCCTTAGGGACTGGAAAGTCCTTTACGGCTTGAACTATTAGAGGATTTGGTTGAACTCCTTTTTCTGAAATTGTGTGGCCCAGATATGTTACTTCTTTCCTGAGAAAGTGGCATTTGTCGGTTTGTAGAGTTAGTCCTGCTTTCGTTAATCGTTCTGCCAGTCGGTTGAATTTTTTCGCGTGTTCTTCGAGGGTGTTTGCGTAGATTACGATGTCGTCCAAGTAAACAAAAAGGTCGTTTCCGCTGAGTCCCGATAGTCCAATGTCCATTAATCTTTGAAATGTTGCTGGTGCATTTTTTAAGCCAAACGGCATGCGGTTGAACTCGAAATGTCCACTTGGCGTAGAAAATGCGGTTTTCTGTTTATCGTTCGCGTGCATTTCGATCTGGTGGAAGCCGGAAGCCAAGTCAAATGTTGAGAAGTAGCGAGCGTTTCCTAGTTGGTCCAGAATTTCTACGATGTTCGGCAGTGGATATGCGTCGGGGGTTGTTTTTGCGTTTATTTTTCGAAAATCTATTACCATTCGCCATTTTTGTTGCCTTGAGAGTCTGATTTTTTTGGTACGATCCAGACTGGAGAGTTGTACGGTGATAGTGATGGTTGAATTATATCTTTTTCTAATAAATTCTCGGTTTGTTTTTGAATTTCCTTTTTGTGGACTTGTGGGAAGCGGTATTGTTTTGTGTTTACTGGCCGGTCGTCGGTTGTGAAAATTTCATGCTTTAGGAGGGTCGTATGTCCTGATTTGTCGCCGGGTATGTGAAACAAGAATGGATTTTGCGATACGAGTTTGTTGACGTGATTTTTCTCATCCTCATTTAGATTTTCCAAATGGAGGAGAGGTTTCAGCTTTTCGAGTCGTTCCGCGGTGTTTGTCGCGACAGCTGTTCGAATTACTGCACTGTGAGCGTCGGTGCTACAGTGAAAATTCTCTGCTTCGGCCGTAAACTGAGAAATGTACTCTACGGGTTTCAGTTCGACTGTTGGAATTTCGAAATCAATGGCATTATTGGTTTTGTTAATTATGCCCACGTATGCAACTCCATTGTTGTTTCTCACAAGGGCTTCGCCAAGAATGATACCTTCGGTGATACCTGTTAATTCGTAGATGATTTGTGCATCAATTTGTATGTTGCGTGCGATAGTTTTTTCTTTTATCAAGTTAATTTGAGCTCCAGTATCGATACAAAATTTCGTCGGATTATAGCGCAGTTCAGGGCATGTTATGCAGATTGATGGCGGCTTATGGCCTTTTGTTGTTCCTAGTGAGATCGTTGCTTTTTTTAGTGTCTTGTTTAGTGCTTTTAAAATTTGTTCTACGGCGCACTGGTTCGTAAAACTCGTTTCTAGTTTTTTAGGTTCAGGCTTGCGAGCATGGTTTTTAGCTGTTTTTCGATTTCCGATGGTGAGCTGGATTTCTCATCGCGGTCGGAGGATCGGTCTCGTCAATTACTTCGGCGTTTGTCGCGCGAGTCGTCCCGTCTGTCGCGTGAGCCGTCGCGTCGTTCGTCTGGGCGTCTGTCGCGTGAATCGTTTCGATATCTGTCCCGTGACTGTCTGTTTCGTGAGTCGCTATATCTGTCGCGTGAGTCGTTTCGGTACCTGTCTCGTGAGTTATTTCGGTATCGGTCACGTGAGTCGTTCCTATACCTGTCTCGTGAGTTATTTCTGTATCTGTCTCGTGAGTCGCTCCTGTATTTGTCTCGCGAGTCGTTCCTGTATCTATCTCGTGAGTCGTTTCTGTATCTGTCTCGTGAGTCGTTCCTGTATCTGTCTCGTCAGTCATCGCGTCTATTTTTGTCGTAGCGTTCCCGGGAATAGTCTCTGTTGTCTATGCGTCTAAAATTTTCGCGCATCCTACGGATAGTCACGCACTCTGCGATCGTGTGATTTTTTACGTGTGGGTGTAGTTCGCAGTGTTTCTCGGGCTCGTTCGTGGTTTCTGCGAATTGTACTTTCGCTGTTCCTGTGGCTATTTGAACGTCGCGGATCGCTAGATTTTTTCGTACTTGTTTTTGTTTGTCTAACTCGTGTTCTATTGTTTTTGCTTGGTCGATGAGTGCATCGAATTCTTGTGCGTTGTGGAGGATGAGGTGTGAGCCGATGGCAGGCGTAAGGCCTCTAACGTAAGCTCTTTTCGTTTTTGCTGTAACTTCTACTATTCTGTCGGCTAAATACTGTCTTCTGTCGGCTGAGTTATAAGTTTCTTTTAATCTGTCTGTAATTTTTCGGAGTTTTTCGCGCAATCGTGCTGCGTATTCCACTACTGTTTCGTTGTATTCTTGTGGCGTTGTTTCTATTTCATTTTCGAGATCGTTTAGATCTTCGGTTTTCAAAAATGCTCGTTTGAGTTCTTTTAAGAGGTCATCAAGATTTGCTGGGGATGTGGCTTCTACTACGGAAAGGGCTAGGTCGGATAGTTTGAACGGGATCATGTTAAAGAATTTTTCGCGTTCTGTTTCAGCCAAGCAATCATTTGCGCGATTGCATGCTCTGACAAAGACGTCGACGGCGGGTTTTTTTCCATCAAATGTTGGTATGGCCTTGTAGGCATCGCGAAATGTGAAGGTGTTGCCATTTTCTGGCATTCTGAATGGGGTAATCTGAAGTAATTCAGGTGTGAAGATGTCGGAAGCAGAATTTCGGCGTCTGTGGCGACGCGGTGGTGGTCGGGGGTATGGGCGAGAAATGTTTGCAATTTATTGTAAACGGTTTAATTTGAAATATATATATATCATCTTTTTTTTTGTTTTAGAGAAGAAATCAAAATGTCCTGTTCCTCTTTTTTTTTGAAAATATAATTATTTGACAAATACTTTTATTTTTATTTTTGTTTATTTGGAAATATCTCCCCTTTTATCTTTTCTTATTTGTTTAACAAAAGGAATTTAGGTAGTTGTTTTGACTCAGTGTTTTCGTTTCAATTTGTAAAGGAATAAAAGAAGAATAAATAATTTTTTTTTTTTGAAAAGTTTGTTGTTTAATTTGTTATTTCGTTCTCAAACTCTAGGGAAGTGAGGAAAAGAAAAACTCGAAATTTATGTTGCTTGGAACTTTTGTGTCGCCCTGCATAGCTGTCGAGTGCTTCTTATCGGGATGACGTGAGTGCGCCCGGCGCGCGAGTGTAGAAAGAGAGAGCGATAGTCGCAGCAGCGGCACAATGAGCCGGTGTCGTCGGCTTGCCTTCGGCTTTGTTTCCAACGCGTGTAATTTGTATATGTTTATTTATTTATTTTTGTTATTTATTTGTTAGTTATTATTGTTGCGTTAGTCACTCAAGCAGCATGAGAAGAGAAGGAAAAAAGAAAAAAAATTAATAGAAAAGAAAAATAAAAATAATTTTAAAGGGTACTTACAGTGCCAAAATTATTAGAATGTGTAGTTGCATGAAAGATTTTCCAAATTACATTTGTTCGGTTTCCTTCCTTCCTTCCTTCCTTGATTTCTGATTAATTGGTTTTTTACTGGCTTCCTTGTAATTGTATTGGGATGCTGGTATCCGTGTGAAATTCCGTGAAACTGTTATAAATGTCCGTGTGAATGCCAATTATTTCCGTGAGCCGTTGAGGTGTGTGTTGAGTTGCCAAAGATTTTCTTTTATAATTGTCACTAATAATTTTTTCTTTTTTTTTTTTTTTCACTGGCTTCACTTTTTCACTTTTTTTTCACTCTTTTTAATAATAATGTGCGCGTGTAAATGGTTCGTTGTCTTCTGACACCATGTGATAGTGGTCAGGTATGGTCACGGTGGATTGGTAAATGATTCTAAGACTGAATGAACAAACTGGGTTTTATTATTTAAGTGAAGGAGAGTGCACGTCTTACAGACTCGGGACGTTGAGATGAACTGAAGAAAGGGCCTGACGGAAGCAGGGCCCTCGCCTATTGCTACGCGCGACAAAGTATTCTTACGCGCTGATAAGACGGCCGCTGCTCGCACGTGGCGGGCGCAGCGGCTGGACCGTTACCGTGAGAGCGTGAACGTTCGCACGGAAGGTGCTGACGGCACAAAGATTAGCGAGAGTCTAGATAAAATATTAAATCTGAGTTTCCTGCGCTAAAAACGTTAACTCGGAATGTGGGACCGTCACACCCCCGCCACACATATGATAAAGGAACATAATACAAAACTGGCCACACACATTTGAAGAGAGACTTTGAATTTGCTTGGTATTCCATCGATAGAGGGTGCAGTTCTTGCGTAGGCGGTGGATATAGCTTGGTGCAAGCGGCGGAATGCCGTAGCTGTCGAAGTACGATCCACGTCCTCGGCCATCGATGTAGATTGCGACCCAGTGTGTTCCAGGACGCGTGTGGTCGTCAGTGTTCACAACAAGGGCTGTCGGTCTCGTTAACAGAGTTGGAATTTGATCCGCTGCATGAACACTTCGCGAGACTTTAGAGTGTAAGCCCTGCAATGCCTGGCCAATCTGGATCGTATTCATCACTTGTTACGACTGGAGAGTAACAGTCGCGTGGCTTCTTCAGATTCATAGGTTCCGGTAAGAAGCCAAACTGTTGTATCCGCGTGGCTGTAGGAGGTACGTCGCGAAGAATCCACTCCTTTAATTTTGAAGCGTTGTTTAAGGCACAAGACAGCTCCGGTCTATTTAAGAGCCCGTGATGCAGACAGACTTGCGTCGATGAAGGTAGATCGTTGAATGATGGACAGTCCGTTTCCTCAAGGTTTTTTATTTCACGTGCCGTAACATTTTGCAGATATTTTGCCTTCTCGTGTCCGCGAGTGTAAATGGTTCCAGCAGCTCGTGTGATCTGTCGGAGATTTGCGTGTAGTGCTCTGAGTCCTACGTCTCCTTCAAACCACTCCAGGCCGTGATGATGGCGAGTCGTCCAATTATTCTTCGCGCGTACTGATGTCGGGAGATCTGTGAAAACGTATGCTGGAGCGGTGATCCAATGCCCGAAATACTCTTTATCAAGAGTGACGACAGCTACTTCTTTAGCAATAAAGCAGTCATCCTTGTCGTAGAACCCTTGAATATCGATGACGTAGTCCATTTTGGTGAAAAATGTTATCGTCCAGTAAGTACAACCGCTACTGTCGAAGGATCGCTATATACTACCGACGAGCAGTACAGATGCATCTGCAAGATTTTGGCGATGTAGGGGATGAGCGGGGGTGTGCCTCTAATTCGTCAGTTTGACTTTTTTTTGGTCCTGTAAAGGCCCAACCCCTTGAGACGCCTGCTTACAAATAGTTGAGAAGAAAAGTGACGTAAACAGCCCCTTCTATCACCCCACTATTTTACTACACCTTGCACGAGTCCTGCTAGGTGGCGTAACGCAGTGAAAGTTGAGTTACAAAATAATTCTCCTACGGTATACATCTAAAAATGGTCCACCGAAGAGCAAAACCTGTGGAGGTATTCACGAGGCGTAACCACGCGACCCAGCGAAGAGGAATGCGTGTGGAAGAACGGACTAGACACGGCTGGGTACAACACCCGAGGACGAAGCCAACACCCCGACGGAACAACCGGATGCAGTATCCGAAACAGCCTCCGAAAATATGGTTTATTCGGAGACGCCAGTATTTCGCTCGTGAAAGGCGGAGGCAACTGCGGGCATCGGTGAGTAACACTTAGCTTAATAATTAAAGCTTGGAGTCGTAAAAAAAAGAAAAAACTGATTCATTAAATATGTATATACATTCGTTTTATTACAGCAAGCCTGTGAATGTATCCATGAGGACCATCCACGGCGCAGCGAAAAGACCGACACTGAAAAACGAAAAAGGCCCGAAGAAGCAGAGGAGACGAAGAAGAAGAAAAAAGTAGTACAAGAGACGAAGGCAGCGGAAAAAGTATATGATAGTGTAAAAAATGATGATGATGATGATGATGAAATGCGGGAGTTGCTGGAGGTTTTCGAGAGATTAAAAATCGAATAAAAACATAAATCCGCTTAATTCTGTGTTTACATATTTTTATTAATAGAAAACCTTACAATCCTTATAATATAATAATATTTATGAAACTTCGACAATTATTGAAGCACGCAGGCTCACCCCGAAAAGTCTACCATGACCTGTCGGGAAGCGTCGATCTCGACGACATTATCAAATTCCGAGTACACAATACAATTTACAGTACTCGTTAAAGCAGTCGTGAAACGTATTTCTACACGCACGCTACCGTGTCGCACAAGATTCCAGTGGCCGGCTCGCCCAGCAGAAAGATCGGGCGTTAAATCGAAGCCGTATAGACAGTTACCAAACGGATACGCATCTTTTGTTACACCACAACTATCGTCATCCCAAAGTATTCTCGTACCAGAAACTAGAGTATGATATGACTCGGTGTAAAGGCCTTCGTCATAATCAGGTTGCAGAGGCTTACTAGGTACCTGCACACCGTCTACGTAGAGGGATAAGAAATTTTATGAGTAGTGATGAAAATTAAACGGATTCATAGTTCTATCTCCATTAAAGGCTCGATTATCGACCAAGCCCAGTACTATCCGTCTCGGAAGCTGACCAAGTACAACATTATCAAGTGTTTCACCGTGAACACCGGCATGAATAGTAAATGGTTTCACTTCAACTCGAGTAAACGGATATTTAGCCGTTCCTCTACTCAAAGCCTTAGCATGTGCTAGTAAAACACCCGGACTAATTTTAACACGTCGGACAATGAGACTGGCATCGACTATATGCACCGTATAATCCTTCCCAGACGCGTCCATAAGACAAAAAGCATCTCTCGAGCGTATAAGACGAAGGCGTAGTTCAACACCGTTGAGTAAAAACTTTTCCTGATTGAAGATATCAGAATGTAAATATCCGGTAAGATCTACCGTTTTACCATTCGCCATTATAGTCTGTCTCGCAGCTAAGCCTTTGTTCGCTTGCACGGGGGCTTGTCTACCCTCAGCCGGCGGAGCCGTCGAAACTGGTTGAGAGTTGAAAAATGACGGTGTATCATGTATCCACATACTGGCACCGAGTTGACAGGCTTTTGTTGAAGCCTTGTAAGTCAGTAGTGATTCAATGTATGCTCGGTACGCATAGGCGTTATTCGAGGGTGATACAAGTTTCTGGTTGAATGATACATCTAGTTGATTGAATAATGAATGCAGTAGATTGTTAACAGGTGCTACTTTATCATGAGCGTCAACAGCGCCGTTCCTGGATTGTAACTTAATACGTAAGTTTAGCATTGTATGGGCTAGATCAATGTATTCATCACCATGACCGGGGACAACAAATTCAATGGGAGCCTCATCTGTTAGTGAAGAAATGGGCTTATAATGAATTCCTTGAGAACCTTCTATACTTGTCTGCGTTGGTGGGAGAGTGAATAAGTCGAGCTCTGATTTCAAGCACTCGCAAGAGTGCGCGTGTAAGATAGACATTTTATTTAGTTAATTAGCCAAATATATCTGCAACGGTGCGTTTTTTACGCTTAACAATTTTTGTTTTTTTTTTCGTTTTTCTGGTAGGTTTTTTCTTAGACTTTGCTGATTTATGCCCCTTTTTCTTACTCCGTTTATCGGTTGAAACTTTTTTCTTTTTCTTTGTAGCTTTTCTAGGCTTACGAGTTTTAGTATATTTTAGAGCTCTGAGTGTAGGAGTACCGATGTGAGGACTAGCGTGACCAAACAGCGAATGATGCTGTGCCGAGCGGTCCTGTATTTTATATCCTGAACCCTGCATGAGACTCTCAAATGTTTCGTCGGCCTTGCGCAGTAGATAAATAGGGCTGGTTCTAACTCAAGGGATCTGCACCGACATTTACCGACACTTTTTAGCTCAGACTCGAACCACTTAGCTCGGACTCGAACCACTGGGTGGTGGGTGGTTGGTGGGTGGGGTTGCTGAATTTTTTGCATGAATCAGCGCGCGATATGCGGTGGGCGGTGAAGAGGTGGGAGGTGGGTGGTGGGTGGTGGGTGGTTGGTAGAATTTAAATTTTTTTTTTTTTTTTTTCGTGTGATTCGGTGAGCGGCGAGCAGTGGGTGGCGGGGAGGTGGGAGTGGGTGTTTGGTTGAATTTTTTGAATGTATCGCTTGGTTACCCTCCAAGAGCCGTCAATTATCACCTATAATATAAACAGTAATAAATAAACTGACCCGAGTTGAATTTGAATTTTCATCAAGTGGTTGTTTGAACGATAATATATACAAACTCTTCAAATATCTTAGACCACTTGTCACTCTTGAAATTTATTACTGCGATAAACATTTATAAACAAATATTGAATAGAACAGTTATACCCAATGAATGCAGAATGAGTCAGGCCCTTGTTCATCGTGAGACGCGGAGCTCGGTTCTTAAATCGATACAGTCATCGATGAGTCAGACCCTTGTTCTTAAAATTTCTTATGGGAGGAGGGTTCTTAAGTAAACAAACATCGTCACAGCGAATATGCAGCGCTTTATATCGTCGTGTGTTTATAATATCGAGTGTATAAGACTCCAGAGTCGTGAGACGTGGAGCTCAGTTCTTGACTCTCCTGGCAAGATGAATTCAATCGATGGTGTACTCGCGGTTCATAATATTAAAAATCCGTGGGAATTAACGAAGGATGAGCTGAAAAATATCACGAAACCTCAGCTTTTGCGGCACTGGAGCAAGCAAATTCATCATCTGTGGGATCGGCTGCCCACGCATCTCCATGCGGATGTTGAACTAGCATCGTACTTGCCTTGTGTGGAGCATTGGAATACCCCTGATATGCGAATGCATATCGATGGGCCAGGACCTCGTCGCCGAGAATGTGAGAAGTGTCTACGGATAGCTACGATGAATGCGAAGATAATAAGGGACTGTCAAAGTGTCGATGACGAAAAAAATAACAAAGTTTGTTAAAGAAAAAAGGCGGAGCTTATTAATGAGCCTGTGAGGATTTTGAGAGGGGGTTAAGCTCGAAAAATCGGTGGGGATTTTTGGAGGGGGTTAAGCCTGAAAAATTCGCGTGTGTTTATAATATCAAGTGTATAAGAGTCCAGAGTCGTGAGACGTGGAGCTCAGTTCTTGACTCTCCTGGCAAGATGAATTCAATCGATGGTGTACTCGCGGTTCATAATATTAAAAATCCGTGGGAATTAACGAAGGCTGAGCTGAAAAATATCACGAAACCTCAGCTTTTGCGGCATTGGAGCAAGCAAATTCATCATCTATGGGATCGGCTGCCCGCACATCTCCATGCGGATGTCGAACTAGCTTCGTACATGCCTTGGATGGAGCATTGGAATACCCCTGATATGCGAACGCATATCGATGGTCCAGCACCTCGTCGTCGAGAATGTCAGAAGTGTATATGGAGCCGTCAAAGTGTCGATGACGAAAAAAAATAACAAAGTTTGTTAAAGAAAAAAGGCGGGGCTTATTGATGAGCCTGTGAGGATTTTGAGAGGGGGTTAAGTTCGAAAAATCGGTGGGGACTTTGGGAGGGGGTTAAGCCTGAAAAATTCGGATGCTGCTAGTTTGACTCAGATCAAACCAAAACGTAATGCAGGATAGACGTGTGGAGCTCAAACAACGAATCGGACTACTTTTAAAAAACATTGAAGAAGTTAAAAGTCTGATCCGTACAAGATCGGATCTGCATCTCTTATCGCAAGAAATTGCTCGGTTCCGCATATCATCGAGGGTCCACGTATCAACTGAAAATGGATTTCTCTGCGATCAACGCGGTGGGCAAGATCGCGAAATTCCTGCCAACGAAGAAGCTGAAAGACTGGGAGGTGCAGCAGGACCATCCGATCACTGCTATCAAATTCGTGCAAACAACGTACGGCAAGAGGATCGTCGTCGAGGTGGGCAACGAATACGCCACATTCCTACCTGCCAGACTTGTGACAGCCCTCGACGAAAATAGGGAACTATTTGAAAAAATGGTGAAAGCGGCACAGGCTGGAGAACTGTATATGAACTATTACGGTGGAAGATACAACAGTGTAGAATTCAAAAGCTTGTGATGGAACGACATGAAGAAGAATCATCTCATTGCCAGTATCGAAGAGGAATCGTCACCTTCCAAAAACCTGCCAGACCTGTGCATTTTTTTTTTTTTTTAAGTGCCGATGACGGACTGTTTCGCGATGCTGTATATTGAGTGAAAAAAAACTTATATATGTAAGGTTGCATTCCCTCAACTGGATTTGAAATTTCCCACACAAAGTGGGTAGGTAAAATAGGGCCCTGCCTATGCAAGGGAGATAAAAGGCAAGATTAGACACGTGGAGAGAAATTGTGAAAAATGTGAGAAAGGTCGATTAACTAGAAGTTAAGAAAGAAAGAACATCGTGGTGAACAAACATGGAATGTTGTTTCTTTGTTAACAGGTGAGGTTCACCATCAATTATTATAAGCGATTAAGTTGTAATTATTATATAATGTAAAACGGAGGAAAATAATGAAATCTTTGTTAACAGAGAAACACTCGATTTATTCACCCACGATTCACAACAAGGGAGTATAAAGAATCCATTATAAAACAACATTCTTGTTGGAAAACCCACGAAAATGGAAAAACTGCAGTTTGAGTTTACGATGAGAGGGACTGCAGATGGGAAGTCGAACGTGCTGTGCCTAACCTCAATCGGAACACCGGACGGCCGTTCATTCAGCGTCCCAGATGAATGTCAACCAGCAACGTTACACAAGGAGTTAGCAAAAACACAAACTTTTGCTAAAATAAAGAACACGATAAAGAAGAGGCATCAATCAAGAAAGGTTTGGATTACTCTATCAGAAGAATTAACAACAACATATTTGGATGAAAATGAAAATGTACAATTTGGAGAATACTTCTTGGAGGAGATCATGGAAGGAAAAACTACTGCTCCATCCGAGCCAAGAGCTTCCGATGGAAAAATGATGGAGTTATTAGAAAAGATACTGGAAGAGAAAACAAGGGAATCCGAAGTTCAAAACTTAGGGAAAATATCAAAAGATTTTACACTCGAAAAATTCACTGGGAAAAACTCCAATGTTCACCAATGGATTAATGAGTTCGAGAAAGAGTGCCACCGCTTTAACATAAGTCAGGATAGGAAAAAAATCGAAATGTTGAAATTCTTTATCGAAAAGATTGGGGCAGACTGGTACAGCTGCATGCTGATGAAATTTACGATGGAATCAGAATGGGAAGACTGGAAGAAAAATTTTTGCGAAACGTTCGCAAGTAAAGGTTGGTCTCCTATTAGGTACGCGCTCTCATTTAAATATCAGACAGGCTCGCTATTAGAATATGCGGTCAAAAAAGAGAAGTTATTGCTAGAAGTTAGAAAATCAATAGATACGGGTACGTTGATAGACCTCATCGCAGCCGGCCTGCCAAACTTCATAGCTGACAAAATCGACAGAGAGACCTTGACTGAAACTAACGACCTTTACAATGACATAGGAAAATGGGAACACCTAGTTCATAAACAGAAATTTGAGAAAAAAATAAGACGCCCGACACGAAGGAAAAACCAGAAAAAACACCTTGTAGAATTTGTAAAGACAACAACAAAGGCACACGCTATCATCCTGAATCGTCCTGTTGGTTCAAAGATAATAAAATAAAAGTGGTGAATAACGCGATGCTGGAGACCGAGCTCAATTGCGACGAGCCAAAAAACTCATAATTCCACCATTAATCAAACTCAAAGTATTATTGAATGATACGTTTGAAGCAACTGCAATATATGACTCGGGCTCAAATGTATCATTAATAAACGCAAAGATACTAAATTTAAAAAACAGCGATAACACCAACGGTAGAAAGCTTGACTTGAGAACGATTAATGGTGTAAATCAAACGAAAGGTACGATCACAGTAAAAGCAAAAATTCTGAATATAGAGAGAGAGATAAATGTTTTTGTAGTAGACAACACAAACTTCAAATATGAATTTTTGATCGGATTAGATTGCATACAGAATTTTAATCTAAAACAAAATGAAAAATTAAAGATAGAACAAAAAACCCCGGACACTGCCGGTAAGATAGAAGAATTACGGGGTGACTCTCAAATAGAAAGGGAAAAGCCAGAAGTAATAAACGAGGTAAACTTCAATGAGCATTTGGATATAGATAAGTTACAAATTTCGATAAATCACTTGGACTGCCACCAAAAATCTGTAATAGAAAACCTTATCGAAAAATACAAAACATTGTTTGCCAAAGACAAATATGATATTGGCACAGTAAGAGATTACGAAGCAAGAATAGATTTAGTAATCGATAAATATTGTAGTAAAAGACCGTACAGATGTACAATAGAGAACAAAAAAGAAATAGAACAGCAGATTTCGGAGCTGTTGAAAAGAAATTTAATCGAGGAATCGTATAGCCCTTTCGCTGCTCCAGTGACACTGGCATACAAGAGAGAAGAAAATAGGAGATCGAGATTATGCATAGACTTCAGGGATTTAAATAAAATTATAATCCCTCAGACACAACCGTTTCCATTAATCGAGGATTTGGTAACAAAAACAAGAAATTGTAAATACTTTTCAAAACTTGATATCAATTCAGCATTTTGGTCGATCCCACTAAGAGTTGAAGATAGAACGAAAACAGGGTTTATAACTCAAGAGGGACATTTTCAGTGGACATGTTTACCGTTCGGACTAAAAACGTCGCCAGCTATTTTCCAGAGAATCCTGAGCAATATTATTAGAAAACACAAACTTTCAGATTTCACAGTAAATTATATAGACGATATTTTGGTTTTTTCGGAATCGTTTGAAGAACACGTTGAGCAAATATCGCAATTGCTAGAAGCTATGAAGAAAGAAGGATTCAGATTGAAGTTTTCTAAATGCACGTTTGCAGAAGAGTCGGTCACATATTTGGGTCACATTATAAAAGACAATTCTATTGCCCCAATTAAAGATAATCTGATTGCAATACGGAACTTCCCTGTGCCGGAAACACAAAAAAACGTTCGTCAATTTCTGGGGAAAATCAACTTTTATAATGAATACGTGCCCAACATTTCAATTATTCTAGATCCACTACACAATCTATTAAGAACAGGGCAAAAATTCATTTGGTCCGAAGATTGTCAAGAAGCCTTTAACAAAATAAAACACTATCTGTGTACTCAACCGGTCCTCGCGATATTTGACCCACAGTTACCAATACACATTTATACAGACGCGTGTTTAAAGGGGGTAGGAGCGGTACTTAAACAACCACAACCAGCGGATGAGACGGGAAAGGAATTAGAAAAACCGGTAGCGTACTTTTCAAAAAAACTGAATGAGTCCCAGAAGAGAAAAAAAGCAATATACCTAGAATGTTTAGGAATTAAAGAGGCAGTAAAATACTGGCAGCACTGGCTCATGGGAAGATCATTCAAAGTATTTTCAGACCATAAACCACTAGAAAAATTAAATATAAAGGCAAGGACGGACGAAGAATTAGGAGACTTGACATATTACTTATCACAATATGATATGGAGATAATATATCATCCAGGTAGAAACAATTTAGAGGCGGACTGCCTGAGTAGAAATCCAGTGCTAGGTACACATGAAAATAAAGAAGAGGTTTTGAAAGTTGTAAATTTAATAACAATGGAAGAAATCCTAAAAGACCAAAAACAAAATAAGGATTTACTTCCCAACGACCAAAAACTAGAATTGAAGAATAAAATATACTATAAGAAAAGCGGAAAGAAGAAGAAAATTATACTATCCGAATGCTTTAGTAAGAAATTAATAAAAAAAACTCACGACAACTTCGGCCATATAGGTATAAACCAGCTACAGAAAAAGATAACACCACACTATATAGCTAAGAACTTAAGTGAAAATATAAAAGAGATAGGTAGATGCTGTGAGATTTGTATAAGAAATAAGTCAAGAGGACAGGACAAAATCGGTCTTATGTCTCAATTAGGTCCCGCAAGATATCCGTTTGAAATAGTCTCAATCAACACGATTGGGGGCTTCGGTGGTTCACGATCCACGAAAAAATATTTACACCTATTGGTGGACCATTTTACAAGATTTGGATATATTTTAACGTCAAAAACACAAAACTCAAACGATTTTATAAAATTAACTCAGAAAATACTGGAAAATAACGACATTGGCATGATGTTAGCAGACCAATATCCTGGAATAAATTCCAAAGAGTTTAAACATTTTTTAGACGAGAAAAATATACCAATTATTTTTACAGCAGTAAATACACCATTCTCCAATGGGCTAAACGAAAGGTTAAACCAGACGATAGTAAATAAGATTAGGTGTAGGATAAATGAAAAAGAAAATAAAGGAAAGGCATGGACAACTATTGCACATGAATGCATAGAAAAATACAATGAAACAGAACACACGGTCACCAAATTTGCTCCAAAATATCTATTAGAAGGATCCGATACGTCGACTCTACCAAGAGAATTGAGACAACCGACAACGAACAAAGATCTAGAAAGAGACCGAGAGACCGCTCTAAACAATAGTATTAAATATCATGCATATAATAAGAAAAATTACGACAAGAATAGAAAAGATTATACAGTTCAGGTTGGAGAATTTGTGTACGTTGAGAATGGTAATCGCTTAAACAGAAAAAAACTAGACGAATTAAGAATTGGGCCATACAAAATTTTAGGGAAAGTGTCAAATTCGATATATAGCGTGGACACAGGTCACAAAAAATCTGAAGCGAAATTGTTTCACATCACGAAACTGATCCCAGCTCCGAAGCCGGCGAATGCCGAAATACCAGACATGAAGCTTTGACGAAAATCTGTAGACAAATTTTCATTCCAGGGGGGGAGATGTAAGGTTGCATTCCCTCAACTGGATTTGAAATTTCCCACACAAAGTGGGTAGGTAAAATAGGGCCCTGCCTATGCAAGGGAGATAAAAGGCAAGATTAGACACGTGGAGAGAAATTGTGAAAAATGTGAGAAAGGTCGATTAACTAGAAGTTAAGAAAGAAAGAACATCGTGGTGAACAAACATGGAATGTTGTTTCTTTGTTAACAGGTGAGGTTCACCATCAATTATTATAAGCGATTAAGTTGTAATTATTATATAATGTAAAACGGAGGAAAATAATGAAATCTTTGTTAACAGAGAACACTCGATTTATTCACCCACGATTCACAACAAGGGAGTATAAAGAATCCATTATATATATATTCGTGAAAAGATTATATATCCTGCAAGGCAGATGAACTATGTGTCACGATGCTGTGCGTGCACTGTGAAAAAAGCTTATATATATATCTATTGTGACGTGGTGCGTCACAAGTCTTTCCCAACGTGGCTCGACGTCCCACCACTCACCTAGGGAAATACACTAGAATTAGCATCTACAATTTAAGCAACGACTTCAATATTGTTAACCCACTCCCCCGACTTACCCTCATTCCCTGCCACCCTGTCAGTCCTTCGACTCACTCAATAAAGCTCATCGCCCTCCACTGAAGACCCACCGAAGACCCATCGAAGACCACCGAAGACCCATCGAAGACCACCGAAGACCCCTCACCGACCAGCGCAGACCATCGAGGACTTCACCGTCGAAAAGATTGACCCTGTCAAGCCCAGGACGACCCTACAAAAATCGTCAACCAACGGGAATTAAAGTCTGGTACGACAGCCTGGCACTAACCTCCAAAAAAAAAATGCCGACAACCCGGAGCACTGCCAAAACATCGCCGTCCGTCCCTTGAAGGCCGCAGCGACGAAGATTCCACTCGACTGACCCGTCCTGGACAGTCCGAAACCCGACGACACACTCTCAGCTCGAAATTACGAGTGTAAACCGACGAGCTGTGTCGTGCGGGCAAACACCGTATAAAGCCGTCCGAACTGTCAGATGAGACATTTCGCCAGCTCGCCGCGAGGAACCAGCACCTCCCGACGTCGAGAATGTTCGGCGATCGATAGGCCAATCGATGCCGAGGGTGCGCGCGCCGAACGTCGCGACAGGCCTTCCGTCGCGACGAATATTCGCAATCGGCCGCGGCCAATTACAACGCCCATCACCAGCTAGTCCCGCGATCGACCAATCAATCACCGCCAAATAATTCGCAAATTGCAAGACCGACCCTTAGGTCGGAGAAGAAGCCGGAAGCGGCGAGGCCGTCTTCACTTCGAGCCACGGCGTGTGAGAGAGCGATTGTGTGTGACAGGCGTAGAGATTGTAAGAGCGACATTATTGGAAATTTATAACGACACGGCCATTCAACTTACGACGAGACTCCATCCCCGGAGAGTATTACCCCGAGGCAATAATAACGGACACGATTTGGACCAGAATCTGGAATTTATAACGACTCGGCAAACCCAGGAATATTGAACGAATCTTGCCGAGAGGACCTGTTTGAAAGAATTATCGGACGGATTATTGTAACCGATAACGAGTGTACTGGTTGAGTGAGTACGTCTTAAGTTTCCCGTCCCCCATTTTTACCTGATTGATTGTCCCACTTTCCAGATCCCCCTGAAAATTTACCGTCACCCCTTTTTTGTAATTTTAAGTGATTTTTATTGTACCATTTTCGACCGTCCATTATCGGCCGCCACGTGCGCCGACATTGTTCCGAATTTAACACGTGCGCGTGAGTGGTGGCGACCGGAAAAACTTACAGCGCGCGATCATTAAGTTTATTTCCCCCCCTTTCCCCGAGACTCGTAAATTGTTCCCTCTTATCTATTTTTTTGTGATTATTGAAATTCTTTTCTAGTTTTTTTTGTGCCGAGGTAATTTGGTAAGAAGCCCTGGACAGTGCCTGCGGCCTGAGAAGTCTCATCCCCCTCCCTCCCCCGTTCCCGCTAGCCGAGTGCAGTAAAAGGCAATAGATTTCTTTTCTTTTCTTTTCTTTTGTTGGATCCGATTAAACCAAATCGGGAGTTCCGGTGCTACACCGTTACAGTAGCTGGCGCCCAAAAACAAGTGATTAACGTTTTGATATTTTTCTGAGTTCGCTAAATTAAGACCAGCATTGTGTAGAGTATCCACCGGCCGGCCCCCTTCTCCCCTCCCCTTCCCTGCGATTGACCCTGCGAATTTCCGTCCCGGTGATTACCGTAAGTTATATTATTCCCGTAAGTTCTGTTATTGATTATTTTCCGATTTTCTTATTTTTTTTGAGTGTTAATTATTTTCCGATTGTATAATCTTTCCTGCGTATTAATTACCTTTCTATTTTCTTATTTCCCCCGCATATTGATTATTTCTCGTTGTTAATTTTGAATTCTTTGCCCCTTTCTTTTATCTTCAATTTGGTTATTATCATTGTTATTGCAAACCCCCTTTTTCTTTCTTTCGAGTTATTATTGAGATTGTTATCTTTGCTTTCGATTCCCTTCAACGTACCTGTAACGGCGTTGAAGCGGCACTATTTCCTGATTATCTTGTTATTTACCATTCATCGAACGATTTATTATTGAAAGCTATTTTGACACGTTTTCTACACAAAACTCTGGAGTATTATTTCCCCCTTTCCCTCGCCCTATATTTTCCCGATTGCTCCGTTTGGAAGCGTTATTAAAAAGGAAGTATCATCACAAAAGTGGCGCCCAACGTGGGGCTCGAACCCACGACCCTGAGATTAAGAGTCTCATGCTCTACCGACTGAGCACGACCGAAGGCCCATGGACGGTCGTAGCTGCCGACGTCATGGGACCATTTCCCCCGAGTAAAAATAGAAATAGATACGTCGTGGTATTTCAAGACTTATTTACGAAATACATTGAAGCCCAGCCCCTAAAGACCGCGACCGGACCCACTATAATGACTGCCCTAGAAAAATTAATTCTGAACCGTTGGGGCTGCCCTCGATACCTCCTGACAGACAACGGCACAGAGTTTGTAAACCGGTACATGACCACACAGTTATCCCAATACGGTATCCGACAGACCACGATCCCTCCCTATCATGCCCAAGCGAACCCAGTCGAACGAGTTAACCGAACCCTTAAAACCATGATTATTTCCTACATAGGCGACGACCATCAAACATGGGATGCCCATCTCCCCGAATTGTGTTTTGCCCTTAATACCGCCGTCCAAGCCTCCACCCAAATGACCCCAACCTTCCTAAATTTCGGCGGAAACCCTCGCCCCGCAAAAAGCATCCGAAACGAAATTCCTCCCCCGACCATCGAAGACCGGACAGACCCAGCAATTTGGAAAAATCGAATGACCCGACTTCCCCTAATCCATGACTGGGTACACCGGAATTTATCCCTAGCCGCGCGACGACAGGCGCGATATTATAATCAAGGCCGGTCCGACCGGGAATATAACGTGGGAGACTTGGTACTCCGAAAGAATCGCGTTCTTTCGTCCGGCGCGCAAAATTTTGCCGCGAAACTCACCGCTAGATATCGCGGACCCTACGAAATCACCAATAAATTGTCCCCCGCGGTTTACGAATTAAATATACCCTCCAAAACTACCCGCCCGAAAGTCCATATCAAAGATTTGAAGCCCTACCACCCTCCCCCAAACCTCGCAGATATTCCCCCGTTAGGCCTGCCCCCAGCCACCCCCCCCCCCCTCGCCCCAGCCTCAGATAATGATCAGACCCTAAAATCCCCTTCCCCGTCATTGCAGAATGGAGAGACTACCATGACAAACGACTCGACACGGACGCGGAGGACTCCGCACGACCGAAGCCCGGCGAGAAGCCATCGGCTACCAGCTACCGGAGATCGAGGTACAACCAGCCAGGACGACTCAGAAGCCCTCCCAACGCCAGACCCAGCTGCCAACACCAAACCAGCCACCGACGAAGCCCCAGAGAACCCACGACGTCCCCGAGGTCGCCCTCGTGGGAGCGTTAACCGACCTTCAGCCCCACCCGAACGCAGCTACCAGTTGCGCAACCGACAGCCCTAAGATAACCCCGAAAAATACCTCCTCAGCTCGTCCCCATCCACTTGCCCACACCGGCGCTATCCCCAAATTAATGCTTGACCTTCCCCCGGGCCCCCTGTTCCACGGCCCCACCATAGTATACCCCCCGAAAACGCCAAAACCCAACCCCAACTCCCAAAAACCCAACCCACCCCCTGTCCCCCTCGTAACACGCCCGCAACCCGCCCCCCGCCGACTCCCCGTGCGCCCCCCAGTCCCAGCCCTAATGTCCCTACACCTTGTGCCCCCACCCCCCCAGGACCCTACTCTCCCCAGACCCCCGACCCCAAAGGCGCCAATAAAACCCACACCCCTTGTACCCGCATTGATGTCCCTCCAAATGACCCCCCCTGCCAGCCCCAAAACCGAACCGGCCCACGTGACACACGCACCCAGATGCTGGAATTGCGGCAAGTCAGACCATCGCTCGCAAAAATGCCCGACTCGCATCGAAAACCGTCCCCGGCCGCCCCGCTAACAGACAGTCCCGCAAACGCTTTATTATCTCTCCGCTGACAACCACCGCTTATTATCTTTTTCTTTTTCATCTCATTCGAATTTTGGTTTATAATGTTCTTCCTTTCCATTATTTTCGTCCCGACTCCTCCAACCCTCAGTACTTGCCACCAAGAGGCCAATTGTTTAGTTTTTTTTTGAGTTAATTATTTTCTTTTGTACGATTCTTCTTTTCCTTGTATTATTTTCTTTTGTTATTATGATCTCATGACTGTCATCCCACACCAGCGTTGTCAAAGAGCTGTTATTTTTAGTTGTGTGGATGACAGATGTAAATACGAGAAGAAAAGACTGAGGACGAGTAAACGGTATTAGTACAATTACGAGATTGCATTCCAATATTTTTCTAACACCCGCCAGCCCCTATTCCCCCCTCCCAGAAATCCTACCCCGTCAGTCCCCAGTGTGAATGTGTTGCTCAAGTCGTCAGGAGACGTACTTTCGGCAAGTGGGGGGGAGTTGTGACGTGGTGCGTCACAAGTCTTCCCCAACGTGGCTCGACGTCCCACCACTCACCTAGGGAAATACACTAGAATTAGCATCTACAATTTAAGCAACGACTTCAATATTGTTAACCCTCTCCCCCGACTTACCCTCATTCCCTGCCACCCTGTCAGACCCTCCGCTCACTCGCCGAAGCCATCGCCACCCACCGAAGACTCGTCGCAGACTCATCGCAGACTCAGCGCAGACCATCGAGGACTTCACCGTCGAAAAGATTGACCCTGTCAAGCCCAGGACGACCCTACAAAAATCGTCAACCGACGGGAATTAAAGTCTGGTATGACATTCCGGCACTAACCTACAAAAATATCCGACAAACCGCTGCACTGCCAAAACATCGCCGTCCGTCCCTTGAAGGCCGCAGCGACGAAGATTCCACTCGACTGACCCGTCCTGGACAGTCCGAAACCCGACGACACACATACGCCATACCCGACGCCAGTTTGTGATGTTACTATTTTCCCCCGTGGGGAGGAAAAAAATCACTTGTAAATTCTAACTAAAAATGATACTAAAATCGTGCAATGGGTGGGGAGGGGGAGGGTCAAGCAAAATGATGGTACTCGTCGGGGACAATAATAACAGTCGTTTAATAATGATCGAAAAAGAAAAGTTAAACAGTAGAAAATGAGAAAAAGCAAAAATCAGAAATAAAAATAAGTTGCAAAATAACAATAATGGTCGGCCGGTAATGGAATACAAAAAAAAACGGTAAATAACGAAGGTCGAGAATAACAGTCGCTTCAACGCCGGTACGGGTACGTTGAAGAAATGAAAACAAAAGAAAATAACAGTCGCTTCAACGCCGTCACGGGTACGTTGAAGAATGAAAACCAAAAATGAAAATAATACTGGGGAGAGATTACAGATAGTATGGGACTAGCGATAATAATGACTTGGAGGGCGAAGAAATAATAACAAGGTCGCGGGAAGGTTAGATAATAATAATACTAAATCGGGTTTTAAATAATAGTGAAAAAACGGTAACGGATAAACTGAATATAATCGCAAAAAAGGGGGGCCAGATAACAAATACTTAATTCTGAACAATAATCTCGGAGAAAAACAAAAATGCAATTGGTTCAAATTATTCAAAAAACAATACTAAAGGGGGACACAAAAGGGGGAAAATATTCGGAATGAATTTGGCGGAGTTAGAGGGATTTTAAGGGGGACTAACGGGAGAGCTGGTCAGACAAATGTTGCACAAAATCCAATTGATACACTAACTATGACTCGAATGGGCGCCAGCTACTTTCACGGTGTAGCACCGTAACAGCTCGTGCAAACGGCACGGATCTCTTCTCAAAAGACTTTACTCAAAACAAAAAACTCAAAACTTGAAAAAATATCTCTGTCGCAATGGACAGTCCAGCTAGCGCGGGAGAGGGGAGAGGGCTCAGGGGGAGGGTACATGAATCGACGGCTTCTTACAATATTACCTCGGTCTTAATCATTAACAAAAAAAAGTGTCTCAAAATCTTAATGGGATCGATGGGAAAAAACTGTTTCACTAATAGCTAACTTAACGAATTTTACGCCGCTCACCACGCGCGCGATAACTTTCTGCTCGTGTGCAAAAATGCCGACCACGTGTCGACCACGAGGCAAAATCTTTCACTTATCATTTCTATAAAAGTAACGGGTATTCGGGGAAGGAAAATGGGTCAATCGGGTCGGGAAAAATTTGGGCAAAAACTTACGATCGGAGGGCTCACTCACTCAGCACACAGGGGTCTCGATTGCAAACTTTTCTCGAATCAGTGGACAGCCTCAGTCGTTATATAATTTCGCTTGTCGGTCCAAATCGCGACCCTGGGCTATCTTTGATTCGTCTTAAGGGCTGGTTATTCTCTCCGCGTCGGAGTCGGGGTTCCACAGTGTACAGCCGAGTCGTCTTATAAATTCGTAACAAATTGCACACTCGCTCTCGACTGTTACTCTTTACAATATTTTTCTATAACTTAAAATTACTGACTCTCGGTCTTACACACACGTCCATACGTCACGCGCTCGGCTCGGAGAGTAAGGGACATGGCGGGGCCTTCTTCTTCGTCGACGTTGGCGCTGATGGTGGTGGGGGACGAGAGCACCTGTGCGTCAGCGTCGGTCGGTAATCGGAGTCATGGACGGGCGGCGAGAGGTGGCGACAGGGGCCCCGCTGGATCGTCAATCGATGCCGTGCGTCGGCGATCCCAGCGGGCGGCAGGCGGGCGGGCAGCGGCGGCTTTTCGGCGGGCTTTTCGACGGGCTTTTCGGGCGGACTTTTTGGACGGTCTTGTTGGCGGCTTTTTCCCCTCGTCCACGATCCTCCCACCTTCCTCGGCGTCAGCACGTCGGCTCTCGTTCCTTTGCTGTTCTTTGATCTTGGGCCATCGAGGGGGGGGGGGGGGGATGTCGATATTGCTCTCGAGTCGCGCACATTCATACAGGGGGTAACGGGAGGGAAAAAACGGGAATTTGCATGCTAACTTACACAAAATAAGTAGGAGAAAAAAAGCGTAAAAATATCCGGGTCTAACGTTAGGTGAGCGGCGGACTCGAGCCGATTTTGGGGAAGGGCTTGTGACGTACCACGTCACAACTCCCCCCCACTTGCCGAAAGTTCGTCTCCTGACGACTTGAGCAACACAGTCACACTGGGGTCAAGCAGGGTCGGTCCGGGGGGGGGGGAGAGGGGGAAGGAGGTCAGGGGGTATCGTTTGGGAATCGTTAGGGAATCATGGGAAAAGGGGGCAAGTCTTATCGCCACGTATGGTCTCAAATTAAACTTTACATAATACTGCTCGTATAATTTACAAGCTCTTTAACAAACTTCTCGGGTGTTACTAAGTAACTCGCACGAGATCCAAAGAAACGAAAGGAAAAGAAAAACATAATGAAAATAAATAGCCTCGCACTGGCAGTGCCTTACATAATTCGTAAGCGTATCCGGGGGCGTGCAATGGTCAGGTGGGGGTACTTTGGGAAATTCTATATGCCATATCTTGAACTCTGGGAACGTTGGGAACTCTGGGAACTTCGGGAACTCTGGGAACTTCGGGAACCCTGGGAAGACCCTGTACTTAATGTACGCTCTGAGGGCCCTATACTCAATGTACTTTAGAAGCTTCAAAGGCTTATGGGGCGAGCAGGGGAACGGGGGTAGGTTTGGGGATACTGAGGGTAGATTCCGGGGCACCAGGGGACACGCGGGTCGAGTGTGGGCCACGCTCGGAATTTTGGGGGCGGTGAAACAAGGGGATAGGGGCGGGGAAAGGGTTCTCGATGGGTTTTAGGTACTGGGACAGGCGGGGAAACAAGGGGGTGGGGGTAACGAAGGGGTTTTCGATGGGTTTTAGGTACTGGGGCTGTCGGTTGCGCAACTGGTAGCTGCGTTCGGGTGGGGCTGAAGGTCGGTTAACGCTCCCACGAGGGCGACCTCGGGGACGTCGTGGGTTCTCTGGGGCTTCGTCGGTGGCTGGTTTGGTGTTGGCAGCTGGGTCTGGCGTTGGGAGGGCTTCTGAGTCGTCCTGGCTGGTTGTACCTCGATCTCCGGTAGCTGGTAGCCGATGGCTTCTCGCCGGGCTTCGGTCGTGCGGAGTCCTCCGCGTCCGTGTCGAGTCGTTTGCCATGGTAGTCTCTCCATTCTGCAATGACGGGGAAGGGGATTTTAGGGTCTGATCATTATCTGAGGCTGGGGCGAGGGGGGGGGGGGTGGCTGGGGGCAGGCCTAACGGGGGAATATCTGCGAGGTTTGGGGGAGGGTGGTAGGGCTTCAAATCTTTGATATGGACTTTCGGGCGGGTAGTTTTGGAGGGTATATTTAATTCGTAAACCACGGGGGACAATTTATTGGTGATTTCGTAGGGTCCGCGATATCTAGCGGCGAGTTTCGCGGCAAAATTTTGCGCGCCGGACGAAAGAACGCGATTCTTTCGGAGTACCAAGTCTCCCACGTTATATTCCCGGTCGGACCGGCCTTGATTATAATATCGCGCCTGTCGTCGCGCGGCTAGGGATAAATTCCGGTGTACCCAGTCATGGATTAGGGGAAGTCGGGTCATTCGATTTTTCCAAATTGCTGGGTCTGTCCGGTCTTCGATGGTCGGGGGAGGAATTTCGTTTCGGATGCTTTTTGCGGGGCGAGGGTTTCGGCCGAAATTTAGGAAGGTTGGGGTCATTTGGGTGGAGGCTTGGACGGCGGTATTAAGGGCAAAACACAATTCGGGGAGATGGGCATCCCATGTTTGATGGTCGTCGCCTATGTAGGAAATAATCATGGTTTTAAGGGTTCGGTTAACTCGTTCGACTCGGTTCACTTGGGCATGATAGGGAGGGATCGTGGTCTGTCGGATACCGTATTGGGATAACTGTGTGGTCATGTACCGGTTTACAAACTCTGTGCCGTTGTCTGTCAGGAGGTATCGAGGGCAGCCCCAACGGTTCAGAATTAATTTTTCTAGGGCAGTCATTATAGTGGGTCCGGTCGCGGTTTTGGGGCTGGCAGGGGGGGTCATTTGGAGGGACATCAATGCGGGTACAAGGGGTGTGGGTTTTATTGGCGCCTTTGGGGTCGGGGGTCTGGGGAGAGTAGGGTCCTGGGGGGGTGGGGGCACAAGGTGTAGGGACATTAGGGCTGGGACTGGGGGACGCACGGGGAGTCGGCGGGGGGCGGGTTGCGGGCGTGTTACGAGGGGGGCAGGGGGTGGGTTGGGTTTTTGGGGGTTGGGGTTGGGTTTTGGCGTTTTCGGGGGGTATACTATGGTGGGGCCGTGGAACAGGGGGCCCGGGGGAAGGTCAAGCATTAATTTGGGGATAGCGCCGGTGTGGGCAAGTGGATGGGGACGAGCTGAGGAGGTATTTTTCGGGGTTATCTTAGCCCCGTACGACCCAGCTCAGGAAAAAGAAATCTCCACCCGAGGGGTGAAAATGTCACCGCCCTCGAGGGCACTGTTTAGATCGTTTTCAATTTTCCTGTTATTACAGGGCCCCACGTTGGGCGCCACGGAAGGCGTAGCGCCCGCTGAGGCGGATCCCCCGACCACCGCCAATGTAACAACCGCGGGAGTAGTTACCCCGACCACTACGAGCGTTACCATGGCTGGGACCCAACCCCAAACCCAGTCTCGAACGTCGTCCCCCCGCCCGTAATGATGCCGCCCCCATTGATACCGCCCTTTACAGGGAAGTGAAAAAAATTAAAACGGACCTGGCTCGTTTCCGCGACGTGTGCGATTTGATACGGCTCTGCGACCATGCCGGTTTGAGTGTCGCAGGGACCGCGGAGGAATTATTGGACCGATATTGGCGCCACGAGATCCGTCGCCGATATCGGAATGTGCACGCAGAATGGGACCCGGTCCGAGACGAACGCGGAATGGTCACTCCATTCACCCTGTCATCCGCGTTATTAGAGCCCGAACTTAACGGGACACTACGTTCCCGACTTGGCCCTTTGGACTTAGACGTATCCCAAGCCCAGTCCGTCACCCAACCCGAAACCCAACCCCCTCGACAACCCTTACCCACTGGCCAAACCCTAGGACCGTATCAAGACCCTATTACCTTCAACAATAGTGACGATTTAATGTCCCTACATGACGAGCCCATTCCTCACCATCCCCCATTACAACCAACCCAAGCCCCAGCCCCCACCGTAACCTTCCATCCCCGGTTTCTGACCCCTCAAATAACCCCACGCCCAACCCCAGCACAAATGCCCACAAGAGCCCCCCTTGTCCCTGTCCACCAACCCCAGCCCCAAGCCCCAGCTCGCTCCCACGATACCTTCTGTATTCCGCCCCGTACAAACCCTCAACATAACAGCACCCACCTACGACCTCCCTTCCGAACCCCCCTTCGACATCCCCAGTCTTTTCAACCCCCAGCTCCAAGCTTCGTGACCCGGGATACCGCCGGGATTGATCATTTTCGTCGTTTCGGTCCCAAATTCGCGGGACGACGTACCGACGACGGAGAGGAGTACCTGCTACGGCTATACGAGTACTGCGCCAGCCGTGCGTATACCGAGGAGGAACTACTACGGATGCTGCCTGAGTCATTTACCCATGATGCCCTCATGTGGTATCGAGTATCCCACGACTCCTGGACGTCCTATGAGGAATTCGTGTTCCATTTCCGGGCACGATTTGGACACAGTGACCTCCAAGAGAAGCTACGTCGCGAGGTCGAACACCGAACTCAAGGTCCCGGCGAGCCCAGTGGGGAGTATCTCACAAAGATGAGAACATACTTCAGTTTCCTCAGCCCTCCCCTCACCCTAGACGCCCAGCTCGACCTCTGTTACGAAAACCTACAGCCCGATCTGGCATTCCACCTCGAACGTTCCGACATCGTGAATTTCCTTGACTTTCAGTTAAGGTGTCGGCGCATAGAGTCCATGCTGGAGCGAAAGAGAAATTACCGACCTCCCCCGCCACCAACCCAGTCCGTCCTTCCCTCCGCTGCATTTACGCCCCAGGGTAAATCGTATGCGAGAGCCGCCGCAGTAGAGTCAACGCCAACCCCTGAAGCCATCCACGTCGCCCCTGCTGCCCCTTCCCCAGTTCTACCCACGCTACAACCCACCCCGAAAACCCCTCGAGTTGCCGCCCCCACAGAAAACCCTCAAGCCGTCCCTCCACCCCTAATGGCCGTCCAAGTCGAAAGCCCTTTCCCCACTCCTCACCCCCAACCCAACCCCAGACCCCCCAGAGTCCAGTCAGCCACAGTCCGCTGTTATAACTGCCGGGAACAGGGACACATATTTAGGCAGTGCCCCCAACCGCGTGGAAACTTTTGCACCGTATGCGGTCTCCCCGGATGCGACGCAAATTCGTGCACCCGTTGCCGACGAACCCGTGAGGGAAACCAATCGGGGGGAGGACAGTAGAGGCCTCCCCCGGCATAGGAAACCCTATAACCCTTGACCGCGCAGATACCATCGATTCCCTTACGCCCCGACCGTCCCTGCTATCCACCACCCCCGATCAACCCGAAGCCTACAGGGAGGACGACCGTCACTTCCTCATCCTAAATCTCTCCGGACGCCCTGTAGAAGCCCTCATAGACTCCGGAGCCACACGCTCCTTCCTCGGAGTAACCCTTGCCAACTCCCTAGAAGTCCCGATAAGACCCACTACCGGAGGAGTACGCGTTGCCAATAACGCGATCGTTTCCGTGGTGGGAGATATAAGACTCTTTTTTGAGATCGACGGAAAAATTTGGCCCCTGGACATGCGTGTCGCCCCCTTGGGATACGATGCGATTCTAGGGAGAGATTTTTGTAAGCTATTAGGCTTACAAATAGATCACCTGAACGACGCGTGGCGTACTCCCTCGGGACGTCCCCGAAAGTTCGCCACGCATGGCCACCTTCCCATGGTCGTGTCAGCCCACCCTGAATTCGCCGGCCTGGTGGAAATCACTCAAAACACGGAGGACCAATTAAAGTCATTATTAGACCGTCTAGTGAAACCTCCCACCACGGGAACGTTAAGTTGTACCTCCCTTATCCGCCACTCCATCGATGTCGATAACCATCCCCCAATCCGCCAACGCCCCCGAACAATATCCCCCTTCCTTTTGCGGATCGCCCAAGCTGAAGTCGATAAAATGATCGGCGAACAGGTGATCGAACCCTCAGACAGCGGATGGCTCAGTAACCCTGTGATAGTCCCGAAGCCCAACGGCAAGCACCGTTTCTGCATTGATTACCGCGACGTGAATAAAGTCACGCGCAAGGATGCGTACCCGTTACCCAATTTAGACCGGATATTAGACGGACTTCGTCGTGCCCAACATATCTCCAAGTTAGACCTGAGCCAAGCATATTTCCAAGTCCCGCTAGACCCGAAAAGTAGACCCATAACCGCCTTTGCAGTCCCTGGACGTGGCCTTTTCCAATTTACCCGCATGCCCTTTGGACTGACGAACGCCCCTGCAACCTTCCAACGACTGATGGACAGATTAATAAGACCCGAATGGGAGCCACATGTATTTGCTTATTTAGACGACGTGATCATCGCCACGGAAACGGTCGATGAACACTTCGAGTATTTGACTCTCGTGTTAACGGCCCTTAAGAACGCGGGATTAGAAATTAACCGAGAGAAGAGTTCGTTTTTCTGTCCCGAAATGAAATATTTGGGATACTTAATTACGAAAGACGGACTGAAGACCGACCCCGACAAGATAGCCCCAATCCTGAAATACCCTGCCCCGAAAACCCTTAAACAATTACGTCGATTCCTCGGAATGATCGGATGGTATGCTCGGTTCCTGGGTGATATTTCCAAACACAAAGTCCCCCTCGTGCGGCTCCTGGAAAAGGACGCGCAGTGGCAGTGGGGAGAGGAACAGAGCACGGCATTCGAAGCATTACGGACAGCCCTGACCCAAGCCCCAGTTTTAGCCCGCCCTGATTTTACCAAGCCCTTTACCGTCCATACCGATGCCAGCGATTTAGCCATTGGAGCAGTCCTCACCCAAGAGTCCCAGGGCGAAGAACATCCGATAGTATTTTGCAGTCGAGTTCTCTCCCGAGCCGAGAAAAAGTATAGCGTGACCGAAAAGGAGTGCCTAGCCGTTTTGTGGGCCGCAAAGAAGTTGCGCCCGTATTTAGAAGGCACCTCTTTTCGTGTGATAACGGATCACAGTAGCTTGCGCTGGCTACGAAACGTTAGAGACCCGTCGGGAAGACTTGCGAGATGGGCATTGACCATGCAAGACCTCGACATGGATATTGTTCATCGCAAGGGAGCCCTGAACGTCGTGCCCGACGCCCTATCCCGAATGTTCGAGGGAACACCGGAAGCCCTTGCCACAATAGGCGAATCGATAGACCCTTGGTACCTCGAACAAATGAAAAATGTCAGCCAATTTCCCTCCAAATATCCCGATTGGAAACTCGAGGACGGCCGACTATACCACCATCGACCTCACCCTGTGATAGACCCTACCCTGGTAGACCTGGACTCCTGGAAGCTAGTCCTGCCCTGTGACGCCCGACAAAAAGCCATACGAGATGCCCACGATAATCCCCAGTCCGGCCACTTAGGCATAGATAAGACCTATCATCGCTTGACCCAAGATTTTGCCTGGCCCGGAATTTTTCAAGACGTCGCTCAGTTCGTGCGACGATGCCCAGTCTGTCAACTCAACAAAGTGCAACAGACTGCACCTGTTGGGCTGATGAGAGAAAGGACGACCGAAGGCCCATGGACGGTCGTAGCTGCCGACGTCATGGGACCATTTCCCCCGAGTAAAAATAGAAATAGATACGTCGTGGTATTTCAAGACTTATTTACGAAATACATTGAAGCCCAGCCCCTAAAGACCGCGACCGGACCCACTATAATGACTGCCCTAGAAAAATTAATTCTGAACCGTTGGGGCTGCCCTCGATACCTCCTGACAGACAACGGCACAGAGTTTGTAAACCGGTACATGACCACACAGTTGTCCCAATACGGTATCCGACAGACCACGATCCCTCCCTATCATGCCCAAGCGAACCCAGTCGAACGAGTTAACCGAACCCTTAAAACCATGATTATTTCCTACATAGGCGACGACCATCAAACATGGGATGCCCATCTCCCCGAATTGTGTTTTGCCCTTAATACCGCCGTCCAAGCCTCCACCCAAATGACCCCAACCTTCCTAAATTTCGGCCGAAACCCTCGCCCCGCAAAAAGCATCCGAAACGAAATTCCTCCCCCGACCATCGAAGACCGGACAGACCCAGCAATTTGGAAAAATCGAATGACCCGACTTCCCCTAATCCATGACTGGGTACACCGGAATTTATCCCTAGCCGCGCGACGACAGGCGCGATATTATAATCAAGGCCGGTCCGACCGGGAATATAACGTGGGAGACTTGGTACTCCGAAAGAATCGCGTTCTTTCGTCCGGCGCGCAAAATTTTGCCGCGAAACTCGCCGCTAGATATCGCGGACCCTACGAAATCACCAATAAATTGTCCCCCGTGCTTTACGAATTAAATATACCCTCCAAAACTACCCGCCCGAAAGTCCATATCAAAGATTTGAAGCCCTACCACCCTCCCCCAAACATCGCAGATATTCCCCCGTTAGGCCTGCCCCCAGCCACCCCCCCCCCCCCCCTCGCCCCAGCCTCAGATAATGATCAGACCCTAAAATCCCCTTCCCCGTCATTGCAGAATGGAGAGACTACCATGGCAGACGACTCGACACGGACGCGGAGGACTCCGCACGACCGAAGCCCGGCGAGAAGCCATCGGCTACCAGCTACCGGAGATCGAGGTACAACCAGCCAGGACGACTCAGAAGCCCTCCCAACGCCAGACCCAGCTGCCAACACCAAACCAGCCACCGACGAAGCCCCAGAGAACCCACGACGTCCCCGAGGTCGCCCTCGTGGGAGCGTTAACCGACCTTCAGCCCCACCCGAACACAGCTACCAGTTGCGCAACCGACAGCCCTAAGATAACCCCGAAAAATACCTCCTCAGCTCGTCCCCATCCACTTGCCCACACCGGCGCTATCCCCAAATTAATGCTTGACCTTCCCCCGGGCCCCCTGTTCCACGGCCCCACCATAGTTTACCCCCCGAAAACGCCAAAACCCAACCCCAACCCCCAAAAACCTAACCCACCCCCTGCCCCCCTCGTAACACGCCCGCAACCCGCCCCCCGCCGACTCCCCGTGCGCCCCCCAGTCCCAGCCCTAATGTCCCTACACCTTGTGCCCCCACCCCCTCAGGACCCTACTCTCCCCATACCCCCGACCCCAAAGGCGCCAATAAAACCCACACCCCTTGTACCCGCATTGATGTCCCTCCAAATGACCCCCCCTGCCAGCCCCAAAACCGAACCGGCCCACGTGACACACGCACCCAGATGCTGGAATTGCGGCAAGTCAGACCATCGCTCGCAAAAATGCCCGACTCGCATCGAAAACCGTCCCCGGCCGCCCCGCTAACAGACAGTCCCGCAAACGCTTTATTATCTCTCCGCTGACAACCACCGCTTATTATCTTTTTCTTTTTCATCTCATTCGAATTTTGGTTTATAATGTTCTTCCTTTCCATTATTTTCGTCCCGACTCCTCCAACCCTCAGTACTTGCCACCAAGAGGCCAATTATTTAGTTTTTTTTTGAGTTAATTATTTTCTTTTGTACGATTCTTATTTTCCTTGTATTATTTTCTTTTGTTATTATGATCTCATGACTGTCATCCCACACCAGCGTTGTCAAAGAGCTGTTATTTTTAGTTGTGTGGATGACAGATGTAAATACGAGAAGAAAAGACTGAGGACGAGTAAACGGTATTAGTACAATTACGAGATTGCATTCCAATATTTTTCTAACACCCGCCAGCCCCTATTCCCCCCTCCCAGAAATCCTACCCCGTCAGTCCCCAGTGTGAATGTGTTGCTCAAGTCGTCAGGAGACGTACTTTCGGCAAGTGGGGGGGGAGTTGTGACGTGGTGCGTCACAAGTCTTCCCCAACGTGGCTCGACGTCCCACCACTCACCTAGGGAAATACACTAGAATTAGCATCTACAATTTAAGCAACGACTTCAATATTGTTCACCCTCTCCCCCGACTTACCCTCATTCCCTGCCGCCCTGTCAGTCCTTCGACTCACTCAATAAAGCTCATCGCCCTCCACTGAAGACCCACCGAAGACCCATCGAAGACCACCGAAGACCCATCGAAGACCACCGAAGACCCCTCACCGACCAGCGCAGACCATCGAGGACTTCACCGTCGAAAAGATTGACCCTGTCAAGCCCAGGACGACCCTACAAAAATCGTCAACCGACGGGAATTAAAGTCTGGTACGACAGCCTGGCACTAACCTCCAAAAAAAAAATGCCGACAACCCGGAGCACTGCCAAAACATCGCCGTCCGTCCCTTGAAGGCCGCAGCGACGAAGATTCCACTCGACTGACCCGTCCTGGACAGTCCGAAACCCGACGACACACTCTCGGCTCGAAATTACGAGTGTAAACCGACGAGCTGTGTCGTGCGGGCAAACACCGTATAAAGCCGTCCGAACTGTCAGATGAGACATTTCGCCAGCTCGCCGCGAGGAACCAACACCTCCCGACGTCGAGAATGTTCGGCGATCGATAGGCCAATCGATGCCGAGGGTGCGCGCGCCGAACGTCGCGACAGGCCTTCCGTCGCGACGAATATTCGCAATCGGCCGCGGCCAATTACAACGCCCATCACCAGCTAGTCCCGCGATCGACCAATCAATCACCGCTAAATAATTCGCAAATTGCAAGACCGACCCTTAGGTCGGAGAAGAAGCCGGAAGCGGCGAGGCCGTCTTCACTTCGAGCCACGGCGTGTGAGAGAGCGATTGTGTGTGACAGGCGTAGAGATTGTAAGAGCGACATTATTGGAAATTTATAACGACACGGCCATTCAACTTACGACGAGACTCCATCCCCGGAGAGTATTACCCCGAGGCAATAATAACGGACACGATTTGGACCAGAATCTGGAATTTATAACGACTCGGCAAACCCAGGAATATTGAACGAATCTTGCCGAGAGGACCTGTTTGAAAGAATTATCGGACGGATTATTGTAACCGATAACGAGTGTACTGGTTGAGTGAGTACGTCTTAAGTTTCCCGTCCCCCATTTTTACCTGATTGATTGTCCCACTTTCCAGATCCCCCTGAAAATTTACCGTCACCCCTTTTTTGTAATTTTAAGTGATTTTTATTGTACCATTTTCGACCGTCCATTATCGGCCGCCACGTGCGCCGACATTGTTCCGAATTTAACACGTGCGCGTGAGTGGTGACGACCGGAAAAACTTACAGCGCGCGATCATTAAGTTTATTTCCCCCCCTTTCCCCGAGACTCGTAAATTGTTCCCTCTTATCTATTTTTTTGTGATTATTGAAATTCTTTTCTAGTTTTTTTTGTGCCGAGGTAATTTGGTAAGAAGCCCTGGACAGTGCCTGCGGCCTGAGAAGTCTCATCCCCCTCCCTCCCCCGTTCCCGCTAGCCGAGTGCAGTAAAAGGCAATAGATGTCTTTTCTTTTCTTTTCTTTTGTTGGATCCGATTAAACCAAATCGGGAGTTCCGGTGCTACACCGTTACAGTAGCTGGCGCCCAAAAACAAGTGATTAACGTTTTGATATTTTTCTGAGTTCGCTAAATTAAGACCAGCATTGTGTAGAGTATCCACCGGCCGGCCCCCTTCACCCCTCCCCTTCCCTGCGATTGACCCTGCGAATTTCCGTCCCGGTGATTACCATAAGTTATATTATTCCCGTAAGTTCTGTTATTGATTATTTTCCGATTTTCTTATTTTTTTTGAGTGTTAATTATTTTCCGATTGTATTATCTTTCCTGCGTATTAATTACCTTTCTATTTTCTTATTTCCCCCGCATATTGATTATTTCTCGTTGTTAATTTTGAATTCTTTGCCCCTTTCTTTTATCTTCAATTTGGTTATTATCATTGTTATTGCAAACCCCCTTTTTCTTTCTTTCGAGTTATTATTGAGATTGTTATCTTTGCTTTCGATTCCCTTCAACGTACCTGTAACGGCGTTGAAGCGGCACTATTTTCTGATTATCTTGTTATTTACCATTCATCGAACGATTTATTATTAAAAGCTATTTTGACACGTTTTCTACACAAAACTCTGGAGTATTATTTCCCCCTTTCCCTCGCCCTATATTTTCCCGATTGCTCCGTTTGGAAGCGTTATTAAAAAGGAAGTATCATCACACTATATATGATTATATAATACTATTATGTATTGTGACCAAAATTTCCGGGCGAGGGCAAATTCGCAGGAACCCTCCTTACCGGTAAATTCTGCACAAAGCTCTAACCGTCGATCGGTTTATTTTTATTAACAATGGGCGCCATTCGCACACGGTGTGCGACCCGATCGGGAAAGATGTTAACAGAAGGTCAAGGCTGTGCTCGGCTAGCAAGCAGCCATGTGGGAATGGTAGAGGGGCGGTCCGGTGAATTCGAGCTGAGCTAGGCTATTGGAATTAATCAATTCAATCTACAGCATTACGAGACGCGAGCATAATATTTTATTAAACCAAAGATAATTTACTAAGATCAGCCAACACAATTAACTATCAAAAGAATGAATCTCGCTCTCTCTTTCATCCAAAACTTATAGACTACCCGGTACATTTTGTCCCTGATAAACTCCCGACGGCTACTCAGTTCACCATCGGAAGGTGGTGCCTAATGCAAAATGAACCAAACAATTCAATAATAATCTTCAATAATAAATTAATAATAATAAATAATACACAAAAGATCCCTGATTCCCTACTAAATTTCGGACGGCTAGCACATTCACACACACAAAATACACGCGGTAACAAAAGAAACGGCAAACGATCGGCGGTGTGTCTCCGCTGTCGCGCGGCAAGGTCCGAAGGACACTCGCTCACGGACGAAATCCGAACGCGCGACGACGTGAGGGTCTACCTACGCGAGAAACACACGAAATAAAATACCGCGTTTCTTCTAATTACCGGTACCAAGTGCAGGCAAAGTTGCACTGAAAATTACGTGGCGTACCCGGTGAAGCCGGGGCGATACGGACTCTCGCCGTTCTCGCTTTTCTTTCGCCGTTTGCCCGTCGAACAGCTGCCGCCGTCGATCGAAGCCCCGAATTTTATCCATCGCGAAAGAACAGCGCAGAGACCCGCACGTCTTGCCGTTAACAAATACACAATCACACACAGTGGAAACCCTCGCGATTCCCGGCCAATTCCGCAGAGAAACTACGCACAGGCGACGCGAGCTCGTCTATTACTTCCCCGATGCGGTTCCTATCCGACGCGTGCGAAGAATCGAAAAGCCTGAGACGGTGCCCGACGCCGCGACCGAGTTCCACACAAATTACAGCGAATCAGATAAATAATTAATCAAAACAACTACCGCGATAAAGAAGGTCCAATTATTCAATTTACGATCGGCTGCGAAAGGCTTACCGGTATCGAGAAATAAAATCCAAAAGACAAGAAGCGAGCTCGAAAATCCCTTGTGGCTCGGGTGCGCAGAATTCCAATACGGTAGTCCGAGAGTGAGCTGCCCACACCGTCACGCTACACCGTTCGCGAGAGAATCCCCGAAAAACGGTTGTCGCTCATCGATCGGGATCGCGACAACCCCTCCCTTGCGCCTACTCTAATTCCCATAACCCAGCGTACCGGTAACTGGCGCCTCGCAGGGCAGCCTCGCAATTACACCTTTTCGTACGGCGCGTTATCGCAGATACAGCGACGAAAAGGGTTGGCGACAGCCAAATAGAAAGGTCGCCGGGTGTCGTCGACGGATCCTTTTCCATCGTTGGGCGACGAGTATCGGGGTACAAGCGGAGAAAAACATCCTGCTGATGATGTGGATCGGAAGCTGCGGTTTCGACGTGCCTCCCGATGATATACGTACCGATTGCTCTTATCAGGCGGTATTTCGCCTTCTCGAACCGGTAGACCGTTCCTTGATATTCGAAGAGTTCTCGATCTCCGCCGTAGTCGTACATGAAAACGATTCGCTTCAATTAGTAATAATACGCCTATCTCATACTGAGCCCACGGAATTGCCCGAGAAGGTGGAACGGTGCGCCGTGAGGGCCTGTGACAGCCCGCTCTCGGACTCGCGGTTCTCACTTTTGTGACGAGGCAAAAAAACCGCGTCACAGTATATTCCATTTTCCATTTTTCGGGAAAAAAATAAAATTCATTTTTATATGTAACCTGTTTTATTTAATTATTTCTTCACAAAATCTCCTTCTCGCATACAGCCTGATATAGATTAAGCCAATTCTTCAAGGATTTCACGTTCGCTTCGGCACAATTATATTTCAAGATATTGGGGTGATGGGGGCATCCTTTGGTCGACTGGATGGTTGGTAATTTTCGCAGCGATGGACAGTCCAACGATTCCATATCAACGATGGATGATGGTGATTTTTCGATGAAGCTTGCTATCCATCTCTTCTTCTCCAGACCTTTCACGAAAATGGTTCTCGCATGTTGTAAAATGGATCGAACTCTCTTTGCTGCTACTTGGTAGAATACATCGCCGGAGGTCCAGGCTATTCCGTGATAATTGCGTTGAAGCCAAGAATTCATGGCCTTATATTTTGCTGGCAAGGTTGACCACGCACAGGGCTGTTTGAGGAGAAGTGTCAGAGGTTCGGCTGCTTCGTCACTTTGAACTTCAATAATAGAAAATTCTTTCAGAACAAACTCATCGAAAGGTTTCTTGAAGCCCTGAACGTCAACGATGTAATCCATCTTGAATGTCACTAACTCGATTCACGATCGATGGTCGGCTTTTATACCAATTTTTTCACCCCTCCACTAATGGGATTATATTCAACTATTCGATCATGTATGATTAGGCAATATGCGGATGTTTCAGCGGGAAAATTATTTTTTGCTTCAAACTCCAGGCGAATGTCAACGGGGCCAGATTTAAGAGATTCATTCTGTTTTGAACAATCAATTACGATTAGTGGAGCATAATTTTTAAAATCACTTTTGTTTAGCAGCGGTTCGGGATCTTTACTGTAATAGCTAGATTGGAAATTCGTATACATTTCATATAGCAAAGCGTACTGATTTTGGGCAATATTCAGATTCAAGTTTCCATATGGATAACATTGTGAATTCAAGTACAATTTCACATCGCTAATGTTGCAATGATCGAAATGGTTGACATTTTTAAGCGGCTTATTTTTCCTGCTCGTTTGAAAGCCAAGAAGTACATATCGAGGTTTCTCCAGCTGAGAAGATGTTTTGACGGTCCACACATGCTTCGTAGTAGTCGGGAGTAGCGGATACTCATACAATTCCCAAGTACGAAAACTCATGGGAATTGGAGGATCTTTGGCAATCAAATTTAGTAGTCGTATTTTCCGTTGGTCTGAGATTGTCACATATGGTATAAGCCATTCTACTTTATGTAGAAGAATTTTAAACGGTTCTGCAGCTGTTTGTATAACAGCATTGTCATCACTTTTTGATCGAGATAAAATTAACTCATGTTTAGCATTGACGACAATCTTATGATAATCTTCGGCAAATCCAAAGATCGAACTTAGTGGTACGCATACGTCGAAGTACCCTGCACTGGTTAAGCTCTTATTTTCTTCGACATCCAGCCAACCAGCATTTTCCAATAAAGAACTTTTCCCCGGATTTAGAGACACATATCCTTTCATGAGACTTGTAATCCCAACGTTTTTGTTCCGATCAATTTCTATACCGTTCAGTTCATAGCGAGCTTCCTCAAACAAATGACAAATAGCATTGTTGGCGAGGCTCGTCGCAGTAACGACTGCTCCATCTTCCTTTACGAGTCTTCCACATATGTGAATCGAACTCTTGCTGGGTAGTAAACTGAGATCTTGATGCTGAACGATAATTCGTATCTCATCACTATTATTGAAAGTTGATGATGCATAAGGTTGATGAGCATGGATCTCACAATGTATTATGGATTCATCGAAGACGATGGGTGTCTGAATATTGAGTATTTCTTCCTCCATCGTATGCAGCAGCAGATGCAAAATACGCGAAGTAAATATCGATTTATTATCTTTTTCTGCCTTGCTTGACCTTCAGCCCCAGACTCTTTAGAAGCAGTATGTTCTGATGTGTTAACGCCTTGGGAGCTGGCCGTCGACTGATCTGACTCGCACATGATGGCTTATTATAATTAATATTTTTTCTGTTAAACACTATACCCATTATTAGTGTGATTTAATATGCAGTCGAATTGTTATGACTTCGCCGCGGAAATTAACCAAATTCCCGTCCTGATCTACTATTCGTAGCTGAATATGGTCAATTATCTTACCAATGATTGGTAGATAAATGACGTGCGATGGCACTTCAATTATTTTATACCCGGGTGGAACGAATGGAAAAAATTCGTGAATCGTATGGACTTTTCGCTCGTTTATATAAGCACCAGTCGTGAGATTGCATTCGACTCTTAACGCGTTTACTTTGAGAATGGCTACGGGGAGGTCAGACTCGTAGCTTTTATTGGCGGGCAAAATACGCTGAGTGAATCCCAGTAACCGACCAATAGAATCTCCCGGTCTAAAGTCTATGTCGCGATTACACCTAATTTCACTGCGAAGAGTATTATTA
The DNA here is from genome assembly GCA_917499995.1 of Ichneumon xanthorius. NCBI lineage: Eukaryota > Metazoa > Arthropoda > Insecta > Hymenoptera > Ichneumonidae > Ichneumon > Ichneumon xanthorius. The sequence goes on from CAKJTD010000103.1 coordinate 1,637,080, forward strand.
TTTGGTTTGATATCGATAATAATATTTTTACCAACTAAAACTTGCTTCATATAATTTTCGATATCCTCGATTTCATAACTACCAGTAGGAACGGTTATTACTTCATCGCCAATGTAAAGTTTATTATTACCGACATCTATGTTCGGAATTGAATTGAATGTTAATAATTCAACAAGTCCGAGAGTATAGTTTTTATACGGGGAAAGTTCGATGGGCGGAAAATGTTGTGCTTCAAGAACGGACGACGTTCCCGATATGGTTAATGTAAATGTATCGCTCATGATGCTGACGTATACATAACTGAACGCATAGCGTCATGGCATATGTTTATATAGAACATATTTTTCTTTACGATCAAGCTGATTACAAAGAAATTTGAGACATAAATGTCCGCACTCTACGGTATCATGTGTCTGATATTGTTTATAGTTATAGTTAACGCTGCCAACACCCGCATAACTGATGAATTCTGTCGGCGGTTGAAGATCACCGAAACTATCAAAGTAAATGACGTTAATATTAGATTTCTTGTACGCTACCCAGTGCGTACCGGATCCCTCATTATCGTCAAGATTGATAATTCCCGACTCATGCTTGAATGGACCACTCTTCGGTAAACCATTTCGCATGAAAACTCCACGGAAATGGGGAATTTTCATAATTTTAGCATATTTGAATAAATCGGTATCAGTTAGCGGTCGATGTGGCAGCGTCACTTTCCGTTTTTTGAGGCGATATGAAGTCCGAATCCTCTTTTGTAGGGCTTTAGATGCAAACCTTTGCCCAAAGCAATTGCCTCTATCGTTCTATTATGCCGCTTGCTTTCCTCTAAATCGCGCTTAGCTGCTTGAGCAGCCGTAACAGCTTTAGCTATGCTAGCTGCACCACCGGACAGCGCGCCGGCAGCGCTGAGGCCCGCAAATATAGGTACAAGAAATGGTAGGAAACCGCCAATTTTGCGCGGTACAGGGAGAATGCGAGGTGTACGCAACTTGCTCTTGCCGCCAACCTTTTTGACTGCTTGTCGCGCACCTTTAAGAGCTGTCTTTATGACCATACTTGAATCATTACTCTGAACCATCGCTTTCTTAGCAGCTCCAATTATCTTTTTGAGCCCTGCTGTACTCGGTTTCTTGACACCCATACCAAGTTTTCTTTTAGCTTTCATTATGGCTGTTACACTCAGTGCCGCTGCCTTCTCACCAATTTTAGCGTCGCTGGCGGATACACGCTTCCAGGCTTTCTCAGCCAAAACTTTGTCAGCTGCGTTCCGAGCGGAAATATCCTCTCGATTTTTCGAGTAAGCAATATCGTGCTCCTTACAGGCTGCGTCGAGCGGGTTAATACCCGGATCCCCGCGCGCGAGACGCTTCGTCAGATTCGTACCAGGCCCGCAATACTGATAACCGGGCAGATGCAATTCAACGGGGAGATTATTAATGGCACTATTAACCAAGCCCTTACCGCGCTTTTTAGCGCGACTCTGCACACTCATATCCACTCGAAGACTCATGCGCTACTGAGAAAAATTACTTATAAATCTCATATTTATGCAATCTCGCCTTAGTCTTCATCAAGATGAGGTTCAAGACGCAATCCACGGATTTACCAGTGATAAATTTTGATCAGTTTGCGCACAAGGAAAGGATGAAAAAACGTCATGGCAATTTATTACCAAATACCGTTCGAGCTGTGTTCTGTGGACCATCGAACTGTGGTAAAACTAACGCGCTGCTTACACTCATAACTCATCCCAATGGATTACGATTTGAAAACATTTACATATACTCTAAATCCCTTAAACAACCAAAGTATAAGTTACTAGAGAAATTACTGGAGCCTGTAAACGGTGTTGAATATTATCCATTCAATGAGAACGAACAAGTGGTGCCACCAAACGAAGCTAGACCAAACTCGATATTCATTTTCGATGATGTAGCCTGTGAGAAACAGGATAATATTCGAGCGTATTTCTCAATGCGAAGGCACGAACACGTCGATTCATTCTACCTATGTCAGACATATGCACGTATTCCTAAGCATCTCGTGCGTGACAATGCCAATCTGCTAGTACTATTTAAGCAAGATGATATGAATCTCAAGCACGTATACAATGATCATGTGAATACCGATATGACTTACACCGAATTCAAAAATTTGTGCTCAGCCTGTTGGGTCGAAAAGTATGGATTTATTGTGATTGATAAGGATAGCGATCTTGAGGAGGGGAGATATCGGAAAGGGTTTGACTGTTTTGCATGCATGAATATGGCATAAATATTCCCCGACTAGACGAATGAGAAGCAGTAGCATTCGTGACTCAGCTCCGACAGCATGAAGACCGAAAAAATATCCAAAGAAAAAGACGTTTTGCGTCAAATCGTTAAAGCCAGCGATGCGATTCGTAAGAAACATAAAATGTTAAAGTCAGGTCGAGAGGCCAATGAACAGGCAATGCAAGTCGCCTTCAAACCAATAGTGGAGCCATTAGAAAAATTAGTACGTTCGTCTGATACAGACCACAATCATGATAAAACACCAGTGAAGAATGAGATCAATGAGAAAATGAAAGATGAAATTAAAGACGAAATGAAAAAAATTAATCGAGAAGATTTTGGGGAATCGAGTAATAGCAAAATAAAAAACAAAGACGATGACGACGATGATGACGGCGGCGGCTCCGACGCGGATGATGACATGAATTCTTCTTTTAAATCGGCTGCTGATGATGATGATAATATCGCCGATGAAACCGTGGTGAAGTCAGGTGTTGAGGAAGACGATTTGATAAACGAGTATCTTGCATTGTTACGATCGGATAACAAAACTACCTTAGATTGTTCGTATGGCGTACGAAGGCTTGCCAACGACAAGTTTATGATCGGTGATACACCGATAGAATTTAAAAAGTCTTCTATAAATGTCGGTGACGCGAGTTATGATAAAACTATCGGACTCATCGAATTATTGTTCAAAAAGGAGCCCGATGAGGCTAATATGAACAACACTGATTTGGAGAATTATAAAGCCATTGTACTTCAAACAAATGCTCATAAAAAGTTTTATAAAGCTGATGAAGCGATCCGTGAGAGTAAGAGTCTCAAGTTCAATTATTATATTCCAAAATCATTTATCAATCCCAAGCGCACTGGAAAAGGTATGCCGAAGTACAAGGTGGCAAAAAAAGATATTCGGATGGATTATATTTACTGGGATGATCCCAATGAATTGGTGAATCGCCTTCGTCTGCTCCTAGCATCTCAAGCAGCCGGCAACTCATCTCACGGAAATGAAATTACGTCTATTATTGAGGAATTACGAGAGGCTCAAATCATATATTAATCCATCGATTATCGCGATTTCAATCATTCGCAAGATGAGTGTCGATGTGTTCGGACGGCAGCTGGATAAGAGTGCGGCTGTAAAAAATCGTGGTCCACCAGGCAATCCAGGTGTCGGATTTAAACTGACTGCGGACGGTCATTACGATTTGGAGAACAAACGACTCTGCAACGTTGCCAATCCGGAACAGCAGAGTGATGCCGCAACGTTAAACATCGTACACCGCAAAGTACATAACACAGTCAAGATTTTACGAAAAGAAATGAATGATAGTAGTCTAATATTGGTTCAAGGTCTTGAAGCGACGATACAGAATATTATTAAAACTCTAAACGTCGATCTTAAAACAGTACAAGACTTGGCAACTCGAAATTCTAATGCCATTTCCGATTTGGATTCTAGACTAAACGTTTTAAAAAATGAGCGTGCACAAGAAAGCGCTCGTAGAAGAGTTACATAAATCAGCTCGACGTAATTATCCTCGTCGCCATGTCGATATTCGTGGTCTCGATGAAACTTGGCAAGCTGATCTTGTTGATATGTCAACTTACGCAAGTAAAAATAATAATTACAAGTATCTGCTAACTATAATTGATATATTCTCAAAATTTGCTTGGGCTGTACCAATGAAGAGTAAGACAGGTAAAGATACCACTGACGCAATGAAATCGGTACTTTTTCAAGGTCGCGTTCCATCGAAATTACATGTGGATAATGGCGGAGAGTTTTACAATTCGAATTTCCAATCTTTCATGAAGACATACAATATTCATTTATACTCTACATTTAGCAATTTAAAAGCTTCAATTTGTGAACGATTTAATCGCACATTAAAAAATAAAATGTGGAAACAATTTAGTCTTCGTGGAAGTTATAAGTGGACGGATATTCTAAATGATTTGGTTTCATCGTACAACAGCACGATACATCGTACAATTAAGATGAAACCAAAAGATGTTAGCCGAAAAAATGAAAAGACTTTACGAAATCGTATATTCAACAAAGCACAAATTAATTATGCGAGCAAATCTAAATTTAAAGTTGGCGAGAAAGTTCGAATTAGCAAATATAAAAATGTTTTTGCCAAAGGTTATACCCCCAATTGGACAACCGAAATTTTTACGATATCTCGAGTTGTAAAAACTACACCTGTAACGTACAAGCTAAAAGATTATCACGATCGACCAATCTCCGGTGGTTTTTACGAGCAAGAACTTCTCGCAGTCAAACATCCTGATATTTATTTAGTTGAGAAAATATTGAAGAAAAAATCTAAGAAACTTTATGTAAAATGGTTGGGCTTTGACAACTCTCACAATACTTGGATAGATGAGTCCGATTTATAATTTACAATAGTCGTGCAAATAAAAATTTTTTTGCCCGGTGTGGGATTCGAACCCACGATTCCACATTGGGAAACCGGAACTTAAATCCGGCGCCTTAGACCACTCGGCCAACCGGCCATTCCATCTTAAGGGGATTAAAAGGATTGACATTAAAAATATGCTATTTTTAATTTTTATTTTAATTATTTTAAATATTTATTCATACAATAATATACAATAAATAAATAACCGTTTTGCAATCTATACCTAGACTTTGAGTACATTTCGACCCACCCTTTGGATAAGCTTACTTGAGCAAAAGATGATGGAGAGAGAGAGAGAGATGGAGAGGTAATTTTCAACATAAACCAACCTCGCACACATAGTCTACCTGCAAGG